>JAJTTY010000007.1:1800000-1956112 GCA_036971295.1 Dactylellina cionopaga
TATCGAGAGACTTCATCAATCTCGAGGTTATTGTGGATGAGGCTCAACACCAAATGTAAATACTTACTTTTTTTTTATAATGGCAAGCCTTGTAGTGGATCCGTAACAGTACTTGCTCTGTATTGGATCCGTCAATATAATAACCCAATCGATAATAATTAACATATACCTGGCTGTCCGCCATAGAGAGGAAAAAAATTGATGAACTCCACCATCGCTCCTTTCAAACCTGTGCCTGCTTCAGATCACAGACATTTCTCTGATTATATTACCGATAACATCTATTATATAACTCTCTATCTCGATGCGTCGCTCGCGTGTCGTCGTCTTTCTGGGATATCTTTCATATCATTAAGGTTTTGAGTTTCGAGAGGCGCTCGCCAATGCCCAGTCCTTGCTTGGCCGCACTACCATGAAGCTAATTCCAACGAAAAAACACATCTCGATTTTTGGCACGGTCACGGTCCTGGGCCTATTAGCCATCTAGCTAGTTTTAGGCAGTGGCTCCTACAATGGCGTTTTGCGTCCCCCGACGTTTACAGGCTCTCTTGAGAAACATCTGGGCGATAAGGAAGGTTCGGGCTGGAGGGACCGATACTATCGGGAGGTTTTCACCGAGTCCGATCGAACAGCAGATACCATCCTCACACCCAATCTCGCGGAATTTTGTCAAGCGATAATATGACGGCCGAACCTATACCTCAACTGCACGCGCATTTCCGCAGGGCTTTTCAACCAGGCCAATGAAATCAAAAACTGCGTTCGTATGACAATAAACACCAGGGTCAGCTTGATCCTATCATCCAACAGTGAGAGAGATTCCAAAAAATTAAACAATTTCCACACGGGTGATATCGCATGGAAACGTCAGTTTAGACATAGCTAGGACGAGGAACATATAATATCCCATCTGGGTAAAGTTTGTCTGCAAATGAAGGTCTTACTATCCGACAAACCGCCCATACCAAATGCGACACATATCTTGATCAACCCAAAGGGGTCACCTGGGTTTAAAGAATATTTGGGACACTTTGATGGCATTAGGATGTTCCGCGATTACGTCGACAAGACCTCGAGTGGGAAAGGAGTTACGCTCAGCTCGACTATTTCACCCGTTGTTTTAGAAATTGAATATACACTTCTAGTCATCAATCCTGAGAATGACCCGACCGGACTCGATTGGCGAGCCTGGACCGAGATAAGCTTATTAATCTTTATCACAACCGCGAAACCCAACTGTAAGAAAGACCGCATACTAACCTCCGTCAAATCCTTTCGTAATAGTATTACTCGCAAGATGATATGAAAAAAGTCCCTAGTGCGTAGGAATGCTCTTCCAATTGACGAGCTGACACTCTATGCAGTACACTCCAAAAACCCCAGGGATTGATAACATTATCCATAAAGAAACCCGAAACGGGTCCAAAGAGATCAAAACGCTTTACCAGCATGAGATCTAGAACTGGTCTTAAAACCTAGTGTTAAGGTGCCCTAAATTTCAGCGTATTCATCATCCATATATGTTGTAGCATTTCGATAGCATTTCGTCAAAATCCCCGAGTATTTCTTCGTCTTTCACGTCGGAATTTGCCACCGATGGGCAGGAGTACCTCGGGCAGATCGGTACCGTGACATTTTGTACGATCGACATAGTTGTGGGGGGGTTTATACAATGTAACTACGGGTTTATACGTTCTGACGTCTATTGGAACGGTAATACGTACCGTTTGTGTCGTTAGGGCTTTTTGTGGGTTGGGTGGTTATAGTATGTGAAACGTCGTTTTGGCACTTACGGTTCCTGCAGGTAAAAATTTGGTGACCGTATCGTTCTTCTAGGGTAAAGTCATGGAAATGACACCAGAACGGGTACTGGTGATGACCGAAGGGGTGTTTGCCTGCCATAGTGGGGTTACCTCACGGGCGGCCCTTTGTTCTTCATAGAAACAGAGGTCGCCAATGTGTCCGACTCGGTTTCTACTTGAGTGGCCCTGCATAACTTGTCTCTGTTGTAGGAGTAGACGCGGTTTTCAACAAGAATTTAGTCGGTATCGATGTTACCGTAACAGTATTTTTTGTCTCGATCGACTTTTGGATTGTACTAACAGCGGTGGTTTTGCAAATTTGGGAGGGGCAGACATAGCTGCTACCGTTGTTAATAGGGTACTGATGCCGGATTTGCATAGAATACCAGAGGAAAACAGACGCTAGCTAAGCCTGAGTCAACATCGAGCGGAACAGGTTACCTCGGTTGCATGCCGCTCTTTTTCTGAGATCATTGCTAGGCTCGTTGTCATCGACACTACGAGGTGAAATTACACGAGGTGATTTATATATAGCGGTACTGCGGTAGCTCTTCTGGTTTGCGTTTCCATTCGTGTCATTCTTCAAAACCTGTTGGCTCAATAAATGTACGCTCCAGGTGAGATTTAATTCTTCGGCTGCGTCCTTTATTGGTAAATACTTGATTGTACAGACGGCGGCTATATCGCTGTCTGACCAATCTATAACGGTAACCCTGCTATGCGGGAAGACTAGCACTGTATAATAAACGGGATTGTTGAATCACAGAGAGGAGAATCCGAAAAATCCGAAAATATAATAAAGCGCTAAACAATCGCGACATTACAGCACTAAGCTCCCACTAGAGTATTTGAGAAATCGAAAGTAACAGTAAATAAGTAATACCACAGAGAAAACCTGAAAGCCAAGGTTGTATGCATAAATAAATTTGTATCGAACCTGTATTTTTAGATCCAGCTATCCCGAAGCGTAATAGCCAACATAAAAGAGGGTATCTCGGCGACGATTGATGGTCCGAGAACCGATAGAACAATCCCCGTTCTGTCATTTCCCGAGTATCTCACATTCAAAAGCTAGAATTTGCCTTCAGGTGAGATTTCTTGAGCTATCGTCAATTGGTTTGATTTAGTGGTGTTTTGGACAATTCCCATTCGAATTGGCGTCGCCAAAATAAGCTTAATTGGCAGGGATAGGCCGCTACCTGCGCTTGGCAAACTCAATTCCAACACCAGAAATTGCGTTGTGTGAGGCGTGACAACTTTGACGACAGGAGCGGATAGATATTCGATATAGATGCTCGACGAGGCTGCAACTTCCTTTTCTTTTTTCTTCTTCTTTTTCTTTTTTGGTGCGGTATATAACTGATGACCATCATAGCTCACGCCTTTTACTAAAACTAAAAGTGTCTTTTAAATTTTGAAGTATAATATATTCTGATAGTCTGAGCGTATGAATTAACTGGGCGTTCCGGCGTTGTGATCTTGTTGATACTTGGAGCATAAAATGTTTCCGGTTATAATATGACTGTACTCGTGAGCACTAATACACGGATATGTCCGATCGTGCTCTAGCGCTCTACACTTAGTATTTTCGATTGCGGCTCAAGATCTGCGATTTATATATAAGCTCGTAATTATGTCTAGCGCATGTTTTGATGCTGTGTTTGCCTCCTGACGCGGTGTCGACCAATCAGCCCGCAATTTTCGCGACCTGCTGCGGGCTTCATGTTAGCCCTATCGCAATTTCCTTCAAATTCAACATTGCGGCTGAAAATGAAAGGCCAAGTTAAATTCTAGACATTTCTGCGCGGAAGGACATTCCGCCCCGGTAGCTTTATTTCTGCATTCTCGAATTCCTGGCAATTTGATTCTATAACAGCAGAATTAAGACAGGACGAAGTAACCATGGGGAATCTGGGGCTCGGTGTTGTGTATATTGTGCTGCACCTGCTTCTCGCCCTTACCTCCGCCCAGTCAATTGCTGAATTCCCACAATGCGCGGTGAGTCTTGGGTTTTCCTTTTAAAAAGGGGTCAATTTTTTCTTTTTATAATTTTTTTTTTAGATACCTAAAAGAAAAAGATACAGTCTCTATTGGATTGAGGTTTCTGTGAAAAAAGCATTGGGCTAGTCTTATCAGATACATTAGATTGCCTACGTTTTCCATGGGCTTCACACGATATTTGCAAGACACTTGAGGTATCTCAAGCGAATATTAAAAACACTGATCAGAGAAGAAGGATACTTGCTATCTTTTATTATTGGAAGTTCTAACCAAGAATGAGCTAACTTAGTAGTCTCTAGATATCATGTGTGGAGACTTTCATAGGAACCACGGGGTGTGGTACTCCAGATGTCGCGTGTATTTGTAGATCGCCCGGCCTTATATCCAGCATCACTGGGTGCGTCACAGCTGCATGTACAGCGGCGGATGTCTTGCAAACCCTCCAAGTAGCGCAATCAATTTGCTCGACTGCTGGCGTAACATTATCGGATCCAAGTGGCGGTGTGGTATCTACTACGCCTCTACAAAGTTCGACCTCGACGAGTTCGACCTCAACCTCCAGCAGCGCTACCTCCCAGTCGGTCCCCGATTCCACGTCCTCACCCAGCCAGCCTACATCGCCAACTCCTGTACAGACAAGCACCTTTGACTCTCAGACCTCTACCGACCGGACAAGCACCTCTGACACCCAGATCTCTACCGACCGGACAAGTTCGAGCACGTCTCGGACGCGAACCACCCCGATACAATCATCATCTACAACTTCCTCCCCACTTCCCACCACTTCGAATCCACCTAGCGGGGGTTCAAAACTCAGCGCTGGTGCAATCGCAGGGATAGCTGTAGGCATCGGTATACCTGTGATAGTGATATGTCTGTATCTAGGGTTCAGACTCGGGAGACAAAAGCCGGATGTGCCCATCGTTCCAATGAACGCTGATCCCGAAGTCACGCATTGGGGAGGCATTGGGCCAGAGAACGATGCACCAGGGCAGCTTGTCGGATGGAGGGGAGCTTAACTATGCATGGATTATAGTCATAACTGACGCTGTTTGTAATTATAATAACAACCATAATCTGAATTCTAACCAAGCTGATGTTGCTCGGAGATAGCAATTACCCAGCAGAATTTATTAACGAATCACTTTGAATCCATAAGTAAGCCGTTCCTGATTTTTCAGAATATAGAATGCTCACTGATTCTACTAGAATTGTGCTAGTATGCACCCGGACTTAAGATAGATATATATAAAAAGCCAAAATCAATGTAGCTTAATTTTTTAAATTGTTTTTCAAGATTTATGATAAGAACGGTTGCATTTTTCTATTGTGAGTTGTCATGAGATGTTAGCGATGTTATCACATCACACTTAAATCAACGTTACCAGGGAACTAGCCCACCAGAAAGCGTCGTCATTAAGTAAAGTCAATTGAGCGCAGTCGTATAGTAAATTAACCTTGGTAGATTACTTTGATAGTGAGGAGGGTATCGCAGCTCGTTGGCCGAAAAGGGTCCAGAACATCTCAAATTGTCGAAACCGTGTAACACCAGGCAGATATCAAAAGCTGTTTGATTAAGTTATCCTCTCCCAAGTTGTTATTTTCGGAGTCTTGGCTTGGAAACAAGGCCACAAAAATTGAATCGGATACGTCCAAATGCATGTGACGTCAGGGATGCGAAGTGGCACAGCTGCGGCTTCGAGCTCCTAAACGAGCTGAAAAATGTGAGTCTTTGGAATAGCAATAGATAAAAATACGGCGTCTGAGTGTGGACGGATGGCGCTGTCTGAGTAGTGTTTGTTTCACTGGTGTTACCGGTTGAGCCATGCATTCTTGCGTGGCCGTAATGGCTGTGATGGGGCACATGCAAGGGACAGCAATTCCCAAAGTGCGTCGATGTAGTTCTGGACAAAAGGTACTCTCGATAGCAAGAGTGTGAAATCAAGACAACACCAGCACCGCAGATTTATAAGACGTGTGGTGCTGATATATATGACATTGTTGTCGTGTGACTACGGGGGAAGTGGCTAAGAGGACATCGATCTGGACGAATATCTGTGCGCCAGAGCGACCTGCAGCTATTCGCCATGCTTGCGTATCTTTGCTGGTTAGGAAAAAGTCGCCTATCTCGCAGAAGTAGTAGTAGGTGAACGGTGAGTTTGAAACGGTGCTAGTGGACGGACCTAAGCTAGGTACCTTGTGTACCTGGAAGTCCTTGTGCGGTACGGTGGTATCGGTCATCTGGCCAGCTGTTTGTTAGTCTGTTAGCTGCTACGAGCCTGAAACCTACGGCTAGGGACTCAAGCTAGAATTCGCACTCGGAGTTGAAGAGAAGAAAAGAAAAACATTCTGCTTCTACTCCCTTCTCGATCTTTTTGGTAAGATGCGTCGCCAATAGATTAAATGGAGTTCTGTGCTGATATATTAATAGTGCTCGTTTGCGGTCTTTTGGACATCTTTCCGAGTCGGCTATTCTTCTCGTCTGCTAAAAAGTGCCCCTCTCGCTAAAACCTCCTGCGATATCCCCATCCATCCAACTATCCATTCCATCCTACTACGTACCACTTCTGCTCCTGCCGCACATACCTGAACAGGCTGCAACTTACGACTCGCCTCCAGATGCTCCCTCTGGTCGCTGTCCCAGACTCTCTATCAGCATAGGCTGGTTTCCTCTCTGCGATCCCAATCTTCATCCCTCTTCACCGACTTACGGCTTCGCTGGTTCCTCGGAATCTTTTTCCCGGTTCGAATTAATAATCTGTATTTTTACCCTCTGCCTACAACAACGAAACTATGGGGAATGTTGGAAGTCGCCCTGACGACCCTGCGTCGGTCTTCATGCGCGACCAGACGAGATGTAATACTTCCACTCCTACCTTCTCTTCTTTGCCTCTTGGAACTGACTAATCGGCCGTGCTAATTTTGTAGTGACCATCACATCCCTCGTCGTCACAAATGCGAAGAAGAAGACAATCCTCTCCGTTGCCCCCAATGCGTTCCCGAGCACCCGAGCTGTCGCAAAAAAGGAATTCGGAGACGATGCCCTCGTCGAATACGTTCAAGTATGGAATATATACCTACCATTTTCTAAAATATATCGATATTATTATAAACCATCATGCTGGCCTTTTCATGCTAATCGCTGTCGTTGTTGTGGCTAGGACCCGTACCCCACCGCTCAAAGTCCCGGCATCATTCTCAAGCTCACCAACGAAGACGAGCTCAATTTTGACTTTACATTTGTCTCAAGACAACGGCGGGAGGATGCCGGCGCGGCAGTTGATACAAGCATCTCCGGTTTGACTTTCATCCTCTCTAGCAACTATAAAGAACTCGACGACCTTGTTACACGGGAGTTCCACGCCGATCCTAACTTGCACAAACATGCCAACGTGGACTTTTTGGGCGATTACTCGACCGGTGGGAGTCCGTCTGTTTCCTTCACTTGGAATTGGAAATGGCGACCGCCAAAGGGGGTAACGGAGAAGTCATCTGGGTATCGAAATACCTGTGCCGTGAGTGAAGTTCTTGAGCAAAAACTAGACTTGTAGATTTTAATGGCTGACGTTAAATTCTTATTGTTTACGCAGTTTGTCGAGTACGACCAAAGAGCACATAAGCTGTCAAGGCTTATCGAATTTTCATTCTGGGTTCATAGTACGTTTCCATATAATCATCTCAATTGCGAACAATCAAGACTAATAATACGGTAGACAAACAACAGCAAAGCACGCCTCTCGGCCTGGGTCTGCTCGATCCAAGAGCACTGACACCAAAACTCCGGGCTAGCTCAAACATATCCACCGACTCGAACGCATTGAGTACGATTAGCGAACCATTATCCGAACCGCTTACACCTGGTCTCGAGACGACCTTCTCTGCCTTGGATATAGCATCTCCACCGCAGGCTCTCAAAGCCGACGTCGCCTGCCCCAAACCGAATGACGATGATATTGGCGACGATGGTCCGCTCTTTAGAGCCACCATGAAGGAAATGGAATCACGAACCTTGGTACTACGGCAGCGGATGAAGAAAGTTCTTCGACGAGCCGAACAAGCAAAGTCCGCGCTAAGTCAATGGAATGACGCACTAAGCCTCTTCGTTGATTCTCTCCGCGAAGTCGCATCTAATAATACTTCGGGCGTCAAGCCGGCTCTGGAAGACTATTTTGAAAAATCCGCGAAGGAGCTTTTGCGCTTCGAACGCCAAAACGAAGCCCATCTTCAAAGACTAATCATCGACCCGATGACGAAACTATATAGCTACGATATTAAAGCCGCGGAAGCGAAGAAGAAGGAATTCGACGAGGAGAGCCGAGAGTTTTATGGCTTCGTCAGTCGCTACCTGGGCATGAAGAACGATTCTGTAACGCAGAAGAAAAAGAGCGAGAGCGATTCCAAATACGTGGCAAAGAAGAGGAATTTTGAAATCAAAAGACACGACTACGGGTCCTTCATGCAGGATCTCCATGGCGGTAGGAAGGAGCAAGAGATGGTGTCGCATCTGACGAAATACGCCGAAGCCCAAGCGAAAAGCCTACTAAACACAGCTAAGAGAGTACAGGATTTGCAGCCACAACTCGAGACGCTGATCGAAGAAGTGAAAACTTCGGAAAAGCAATTCAAAATCCAGCGAACGGAACGAGAGGAACGGCGACGAGCAATTGAAATGGGCGCTCCTCTTGGGGATGATATAGATGCTGGCACTTCGACCACGGCAAATGCTGCTTCCGCCATCCCGCCACCAAGCCTTCCAATCATCATGACAGATAGCAGCTTGACGTCTATGGATTCTCCTGTTGTTGCGGGGGAGACCAACACCATCAGAAGCGTGTCAAATCACTCGGCATCCCCGCCGTTGGCTAACGATTCGACGACGACGATAGCAGCGTCGATTTCGTCTACGCTCTCGACAAATACAGTTACGAGTCCGACACAACCGCCAGATGCGGGCAAGTTCAAGGGAATTCGAGATCTGGAGGAGAAGGCGCCAAACGGCGCTAATGTCTCTGCGATCGATAGGAGGAAGGAAGGGCTACTGTGGGCTCTCAGCCGGCCAGGTGGACATCACGATCCGAAGGCTTTGCCAAAAGTAAACTGGCACAAGTAAGTGCACACATAATTAAAATATTTGAAAATATGGTAGCCGTCTAACACGAGGGAATATAGGTACTGGGTGGTCCTTGCTGCCGGACAACTCTGCGAATACAGCAACTGGAAAGAAAAACTTGATCTCCACAACGACCCTATAAATTTGCGTATGGCGTCGGTTCGCGAAGCACGCAATCAAGAAAGGAGATTTTGTTTCGAAGTTATCACACCACAATACAAGCGCGTCTACCAGGCTACATCGGAAGACGACATGAACACTTGGATCGTTTCGATAAATAACGCCGTCAAGGGCATGCTGGAAGGATCAAAATCGAGAACCGCATTCGATGCCTCAAAACTTGTTGATGATCCGATGAGGAAGGATATTTCGCAGGTCTTCGGGAAAAGAGATGCCTATTCGCATTTGAATTCCGGACAGATAGCTTTGAACCCTGCGGTGGCCAACAGTTTGCAGCGAAGGACCACTGTCGGGTCGAGACCGACGTATCCACGCCGCAGCAGTACATTTAACGACGACCCTGAGAAGCTGTTACAGATGATTCGAGATGCAGATCCTGCAAATGCGAGCTGTGCAGATTGTAGCAGTCTCGTAAAAACGGAGTGGGTTTCGATCAACCTGGGGATTGTGCTTTGTATTGGTATGTTTTTACGCCTTTTGCGTGGACTCGGGTCCGTCTTCATTCATGGGTCGTTTTATACTAATAGTTTGTTTTGAAGAATGTTCGGGCATTCACCGCTCTCTGGGCACGCATATCTCGAAAGTTAGGAGTTTGACTCTGGACGTCAACTCCTTCACGCCTGATCTAACGGAACTGCTGATCAAGATTGGCAACAAAATCTCGAATTCGGTATGGGAGGCCCGTCTCGACCCCAAGGATAAACCGACGCCCACGGCATCGCGCGAGACCAGATTGAAGTTTATCACGGCAAAGTATATCAATCACCAGTATGTCGCTTCGATCTCCACCGTTCTTGGCAACAGCAGCAGTGGGGAAGAGGTGCCGACGCCGGATGAGGCATTGTTGGCCGCGGTTAAAAAGGATGATTTGACCGGGGCGGTTTACGCGCTTGCAGCTAAGGGGAGTGCGAATTTTATTGATGATCGCGGGGTGCACATTGTGTATTGGGCGTTGGCGGTGGGAGATCCGGTCAAAGAGAGGAAAGAAGGGGAGACACCTGCCTCCTCTTCATCCATGATTGACGCACAATTATCCGCTCCGGCGAATACAGCGAAGGGGAAAGCCGTTGTAAAAGAGCCAATATTCCCGATGGCAGAGTTGCTACTGCAGAACGGAGCGATTGTGGGTACAGTGGTGAATAGCGAGAAGAGGCTGCCAGTGTCGAGTGCAGCGAAAGGCTATCTGGCGTTGAAGAGTGCAAAGGCAGGTGGTGGTCCCGGGGAGAAAGGAAAAACGGGAGCGCCACCGGGCAGCAGTGGTAATTCGGGGACAAACAGTGGTGGAGAGGGCAGTGGGAGTAGAAATGGCGGGGGAAATAGTGCTAGTGCGGTGACCAGAGGAGCTTCACTGAGTGGGGATGAGAGGGGCAAGAAAGAGAAGGAGGATAAGTTGAGGAAGAGAGTTAGTACCAGTGGGAGGATTGTGAAGTCACAGATTCTGGATAGTATGCGGTGACTGCATCTCTTCTGATCTGTAAGCCGTATGCTCGATCAATGAGAGTTCCTTTATAATGGTAATGAAATGTGGCGGGGGGTGTTCTTTGTTTTCGATATCCTTTTCCTTTAGATGTTGGGCTTTTTCACTTTATATCTCACGTTAGGGTGTTCTAGTTATCTTTTTTTTCTCCTTTTCATCAATGTTTGACTATTGGCGGATTGCAATTATTGTTTTGATTCCTTTTCTTCTCCTTCTTTTCATTGCGAATAACGATTAAAGGTCTGGGAAACCCTCTTTGGGCGGGGAGTACCAATTACAAGATACTAGAGCTACTTAATTTTTGGTTCTTAATATATATATATATATAGCATACATATATTACTCGTCTTGGAAGAACATTCTTCAAATGAATATCTTAGGGTTACATTGTTACAAATTTCGTTTGTATGCGACCAGGACTGCTGTATTTGTGAGAAGGTAGTATTTGTGAGAAGGTATCAATTGTTTCGTAAACCAGACACCGAGAAAGCGTGGTTATCATCAATAAGAATGTATTCAAGAGAAACAGAATGAAAAACGCCGTATTGTCCCCTGCCCCATGCTAAATAAACCGCAAAATAAATAAAAAATAAATGAGAGTATATAAATAAACAAAGATTACTCCGTGTGGCCCTCATCGAACAGATATGGACTTCACATATACTTTTGATCTCCGTTGGTAAATAATATGTATGTCATCAAAGAAAAAAAAACTCCTCGAAGAAAGAAAATATGCGATCGTCGGCTTTCTCCTCCGTCGCTAGTTGTGAGTGGGCGTGTTTTAGTGGCGTCAGTGGTTCGTAAATAAGCTGTGATTAAGTGTTTTATCGTGGTTTCGGTCTTCGAACTGGTGCTTGGGTAGCGCTTCCGAATGAACCTTGGATTTTCCGGGATACGTTGCCGTTCGTATCATGTGTGAGGCTGGCGGTACTAGGCGATATTCGTTCGGATTCGTTGTCCGCTTTTCATTCGCCCGCCCGCCCCTTCTTTGTTGACTTCTTCATTCATGTCATCAGCCCGGCGAAGAGACATCCAACCCCTAAGACCAACAATCCCGTTCGTAGTTTCGGAATGTCTTTTTGAGGATTTCGTTCTGCGGGGCCAATTCTAAAGCTCGGCGCTGTCGATGCTATAACGAGAGAGAGAACGCTACATCAGCACAAATCTTTTCCAATATATTGTTGAGTGAAACAGTTTTGCAACATACCCTCTCGTCGCTCGACGATTCCTTCTCCACCTGGCACTCGCTTCAACAGTCCATCAAGATCACTCTCCGCCGAAGTAGATAAACTTATGGTGGTGAAAGTGACAAGCAACAGCAATAACAAGCTGAAACGGAATGGCTGTATTGGAAACTGCATTACATATGATTCTTTTACTCTCGAAGGGTCGATTGCTAGTATGTGTGGTCTTGATGATGTTGGTGAACGACGTCTCGAAATTGAAGATGGGGGAGACGTTGAATTAGAATCGGTAGCAGTGATATGACGTGATGTTCGGCCCGAGGTGGTATCTGTGGGAGTGATCGACGGATAGAGATTGAAATCAAAGTCCGATTCGAGCTCCTCTACGAATATGCTTCGCCGTTTCACGGGCCTTTTGTAACCTTTTGGGAGGGATCCGTCGTCCGAGAAGCGAGATCGATAGGAAGAGTCTGTGAAGGGCTTTTTTGAGGATTCCGTGCTGGGGCAGGAGGAGGCGTTTCTGTTGTTGGACGTGGATGCGACGGAGGTAAGTGAGACGCCAGTGCTGGCGGCGGTATCGGTTCGAGAGGGTGATGATTCTAGTCGGTTTGAAGAATCTGCCGACAGCAACGACGGTGGTTTACGGGTTTTGTCTGTCATCTGAGCTAGGCAGAGTCTATTGTCTTACTATATGGCGGTAGAGGAGGGGTTGGAGCGGTGTGCAGCGCCCGGAAGGTCTAGGTTCGTGAGGAGATAGGTGGTCATGTGTTTGAGACAAGCCAGTTGGACCCTTTTCTTGCTTGCTCGGTTGACGCTATTTTGGCCGAAAAATGCATGTATCTTTTTGTGCGGGGACAAGGGGAGGTTTCTTGTATGCGATCATGGGCTATGACATGGTTGTTCGGCTGGATGAGTGGCTCTATGGGAGCAAAAGCTAACGTCACGAGCGTCTAAGGAATAGGGTGCACGATGATTGGGACGGATCAATTGGGTGGGTCCCGGGCTTGTGAATGGAAGGTGATGAACAAATCGGAGCGTCTCCGGTCGTTGCCCAAAGACGTCTAGTTTTGATTCCGTCTGGAGGTGGAACTTCAACAAGATCGAGTTCGTCAAGTTGCAGAGACACGATGGATTCAGAGCTGAAGGTATTTGATCCCTCTTGAGCCTCTAATCTGCGAAGGCCCTTGTCTGAGGAAATCTGGGCTGGCCAAAACCGCTGGACCAAAACCGGCAGATGGAAAGAGACGACCGATCAGGCATTTTCGGCTACTGAAGCCGCCGCCAAAATGAGGATTTTGAGCACACTTAGCAAACCCATCTGGCAGTTAATTGGTCTGAGGTTTTCCACAAATACTCTGGTAAGGTGATAGCTTGCCTAGACCGAGGTCCGTGAAGATATGGAGTCTGTCGGTGATTGTTATGGTGATGACATTCGGGGGGGGGGGGGGTTTGACTGAGAATCTGATGCTTCCAATAGTCGAGCGTAGGTGTAGAACGAAGTTGTGTTGGTGATTGTCAGGTTGTCGTCTCTCAACAACACAGTTTGGGAGCCACAACACAAGGGCCCTTGCTACGATAGTTAACTACCAACAGCATCAACACAAAGAAGAGGAACACACAATTAATGCCTTTGATGTAACGAAAATATCTTCGAGACTACTTTTCAAATAATGCATCGGCGAATACCTGCCTTACTAACTTAGTGATCAGAAAGAAAGCCTCGTCGGTGACTCCTTTGATCAAGCCGACATGAACAACCGAAGTTCAAGTCACCTCGCTAGAGCTCTCGATGGTACGGTGTCATATCGACAGTTCGATGAGACCTTAAGCGCGATCCAGGCAGATTATGGGCAAACTAGTTCGGTATGTCGAGATCTCATGATCCCGTGCAATCTACTTGCATCCTTATGCACCTGTACCCGCTATTTCATGACCTCTCTGCCTACTCTCTAGCATTCCCGTGGTTTCTGCTGGTAGGCGGAACCTCAACTCGAGAAGCAGCTGTGCTTCAGATGCAGCTGTATGATAACTTGTCATGCGTCGAGGAGCCAACGTCTTGTCCTATCATATCTAACAAGCAGAATACCCGGAGATCCGGCCCAGCCACTTCTGTTGCATGTCTGTCAACTTTCAGCTTCGAATACACAAGAGCTTGGACCAAGGGAAGCCCGCTAGACCTAGCTTGGAACGGGATATGCTGCAGCTCTAACTGCAATGGTTGCATGGCTGCCTATCAATCAAGCTTAGCCCCAGAGACGAGGTAGTCCCAGAGACGAGGTCCAGCATGCAAGGAAGGTAGAGATATTCCACGGTACTCGATGGCAATGGACAAGGGGCGGACAGGTGAACGTGCCCTAAACGGTATGAAGGAGCCTAATTTGATCAGAATTTGATCTCAAACACCCCCAGATTCGTATTTTCAGAAACCCGCCCTTTCCGAAAGATATTCGTCCAATGTTTTGCGAATTATCTCATTTGTATCGAACTAATACGCAAAGTCCACTCATGGATCGCGCGAAGCAATGTCTCTTCAGGAAAGGAGATACGCAAGTTGGAAATCCACTTGCCAAACCCCCCTTGCCTCGCTAATAGAAGATCCACCGGTCAAGCGAATTCGCAATAGTCGACCTTACATCGATCGGAACTGCCTCTCTAATCGGCTTGGTATAGATCTTTCGTGCGTGCGTAAGATCTAATATCCCAACTCAGAAAAGCAATTGTTTGTCCCTAGCGATGTGGCAGCAGAGTCAGTTTCAACGGTCGAAAATCCAACAAATTTAGCGTTGGCGTCACAACCGAACCGCTAACCGTTAGGGTTTGCACGCCCGTGCGAACCTTCTCGGGCAGCTCTCGACAATAATAGCCTTGCCATTGTGGTACACTGCACAGAGGAGGGGGCCTATGCGTTCCTATGGACGAAGCGATCTAAGATTAGCATCTGACGACTGTGGCTTGTAGCCGGCCCTCCCCTTCGGACTAGTTACTCTTTTCGTCTATGAGGTAGCAAAGCCAGGCAATCAGGCAAAGTGGGTCACTTTAGCAAGGATTTCCTCAGGGTTCCATTAAAATCATTATTATTTTTCTCTCTCTCTCCCTCTCTGCGCGAGCAAGTAAGCTAGAAACTCAAACATGGTCGACATGTACACCCCTTTCTCATACCTATTAAACTGCCAATTAAATCTCACAAATGGAGACCTTTTGTCGCAAGAACCTATAATTCAAAATATCAGGAGCTCCTATGGGACATCAAGAATCTCCTGCAGGGAATTGAATTGGGCAGAGCATCAAAGAGGCGAACGGTTGGAGAATATGAGATTTCGATCCAGGGCGCTTTTCGACCCCATGTACAATTCTTCACATCGAGAAACATGCTCTTAGATCGAGAATCTGATAGCAAGACGTTCCGCCGATTTCGTGTTATTGTGGGCAATCGATAGAATCACAAAACAAAACTCCAGATGCCTTAGTTCGCCGGAAAAGTCTTGGAACTCGTAATACGGACAAAGCTTTTATCCCACACGGGACGCTTACCATGGCCAGACTTCCATAGACTCTGCTCTTCGAAATGAGGTTTGTATATTTTATGAAACCATCAACCTCAGAACCTCACTCAATACCATGTGATCCGATCTCTTCGGACGGATTCTCCTCGCCTATCTCCTCCCTTCTTACGGGTTACGGGAAGGGATACAAATCGAGACATGGAAACGGTTGCAAAGGAGCACAGATATCGGCTCAAGCTTAAATACCGAACAGCTGAGAGAAATGACGCTGTGATCGGTCGTCATCCAATCGGTCGTCTTAACTTGAGCCAAGGAGGAGGCGCTGAATCATAGATTTATAACGCGGGATCCTAGTAGGCGTCCACCACCATAACATCTCCAGTCATAATACGCACAATTGCATCTTGATATCCCTTTCCTCTCGATCGAACGGATCGATGCAATCAGACAAGTCTTCATTCCGTATCTCCCGCACAGCTGCAACTTTGACTCTGTGAGATTATCACAGGATCAAAGCATAAATAACATACGGCAGTACCCGGTACCCGCTTTACAGGGAGACTCGAAGCGGTGATTTCAGCTATATAAATGGCCTATCCCACGCTCCACAGCCGTCGACAACATTGTTGGATTATAGAAATTTCGAACCCGAATAGCGGACTGCGACTAAGGCGAACTAAAAATTTACTACCAATTTTCCAACACTCTGAAACGCGAAGTCCCAGCCGGCTGTTAGACCCCAGCCTGTGGAGCCCAACGCTAGCGTCTTCTGTCCCCTGGCCGTTTAACTGACCCCATAGTTCTCAGATATCTTGGGGGTGCTTTGACAATTCGCTGACGCTTCGATCGATCGTAAGACCTTTCTTTTCTTATTCTTATTTTTATTTCCACAGCGGTCAGACTATTACATTATGTCATGGCACAGCGGTGTGATTCCGTAAATATAATTTCGCCCGTTGTTTCACGATACACACTGTACCTGTATTTGTTTTCTCTCTTGGAATGTTTCATTTTGCCGTGTTTCCTTCTTCGCAGGTCTCTCCGCTGAACTCCGTATATCTTCTACTGACGGTACTGGTGCCGAGCCGGAATTAATAACATGAGACATATATCCTCTGTCATGTTCTAAGGATACGCGGACTTTCTTTCCTTCTAAATTCCTTTGCAAATTTGAGGCATCTTCTATCCGCTGCATCAGTCTTATCGCATCATAAATAGTGGCCGCTCACATGCTTGACTACCACAGGTTCTTTACAATTACACTACTGTTTACACCTTACCAACCATCATTCTTTATTGATCTGCTATATAACACAAAAACATGACGAAAACGATGCCACACTCCCAGCAGGAGGAATACCGAAACCGCTTCCTTGGGAAAATTTTAATACTCGATCCTGCGGTTACTGCTGCCGGGACAGGGGTACGTACCTTACACAACATTCCCAGTTTCCCGTCTTTTGGGTTTCCCGTTTATACGCAGGAACCCCGTATTCGCATTTATCATTACAAATCAAGGTTCTGTTTTGAACATTTATATAGAGATTTGAACTAAGATGAAAGTCTGAGTTGTACCCAAAAGCTGGAAAACGCCGCTAACATTATCCAAAAAATTATTTTCATCTAGCAAGTCCTTCGCTCTAGTCTCCCATCGAATCATCGGTTAGTCCTTATAGGTAGCAGAGTTTCAGAAGATTTCGACGGATGGCGGTATGTTCGTCTCGATTGTGTTTTGGGATATGAAGCATTACAACTAGTCAATATTAGCATAGCGATCGCATAACTAACTACTTTCATACTGCAGAATGACAGTTCTACTAAACGATCGTCACACTATAACACGAATCGACTTCTACTGATCTCCTTTTCTCGTTCCACGGAGATAAAGCAGGGGGCTAGCCTCCACTATCGCCGTCTCCTAAATATAGACTCGGTTCATCCGAAGTTCTTAGACTTATGCAGGCTATAAACGAAACGACCAAGGTATAGATTACCTCCGTTACGAACATCTGCACCTTTTTACTTTTGATTTTTTATGTTTCGCATTTTGCGATGGAGCGAATATATATATCCGGACCCATCGATATCCTTTTACGATGTTTTCAGGAACAGAACCATATTTTTTTTAATCTTTTATTTTCCTTTTATTTTTTTCATGCACATGTTGGTATCCTTTGGGCATTTGGAGCGAGATTTGTGTTTTGTTTTTTTTCTTACTTGTCGGACTTAGATAATAATATATATTATTTCACTCATTGAGACATTCTGCGGCACGGGATCTCGATAAGACGACGCAGACTTACGGGCCACACCAAGGTATTTTAAAATTCCTATATTGTAAAACGGGTTAAGCCGTTGTAGTGGGGATGCTTCACAAAAGATATACGTAACCCTTGGAAATTGTATAGGAGCAATGCCATTCTTTAAAAAAAACAAAACGTCGTCCGTCATTAGTAGTATACATTTTTTGTATTTGCTCTGTTGTAACCAACTCAAACATGTTGGTCATCTTGCATCACGCAGATGATGATGTCTTTGACTGAAATGTTTCTCCACTAGCTTATGATGATAACAGTCCCTTTTTTTCGTTCTATAACGGAGTTTTCTTTGCCTAATCCCTCGCTCTCACCACCTCAAAAACAAACGTCCAAATACACACCCCTTTGTGCTAAAGCCACAGTCACACCACCCCACCAGGCAGCAGGTTTTATCTGCCACCGAACCCAGGGGGTCCACCACCAGGCGGATACTGCCCCCTACCCATCGGTCCACCCGGCGGCCCACCCTGAAATCCAGGTGGCCCGCCACCAGGAAACGAGCCGGGAGCGCCAAACCCTGCCGGTGGAGGCATACCTGGTGGAAGATTCGTCCGCATAGGGCCTTGAAGACCCGGCCCTCCAAAACCTGGAGGCGCAGGCATACCGCTCGGTGGAGCGCCGAAGCCTGTGGGTGGCTGGCCCATTCCTATGAACGGCAAAAAAGGGGAAACGTCAGTTCGCCGTCAAGGTATCAAAGGAAAATAGAAAGGACGTGAGTCATACCAATTGGCAACCCTCTACCCGCTGGTCTCGCCACACCTGGGCCAGGTGTAATCGGCGTCTGGCTCTGTCCCGCTCCAGAACCAACGGGTAATCTTGATGCAGGAGTCTCAGTCGGCGGTCCTTCAACCGACATGGAAACGATAGTCATCCCACGAAGAATGATGAGACCTAGAGTACGCTTTTCTTCTACTTCTGTGGTTGGAGCGTTCGGGTTGGACTTTGTGGCTCTGCGCTTGGTGCGGCGGAATTCTTCGGTATCGGCGAGAACGAGGTTCATGTGCTATAATAACGATAGGTTAGTAGAGAGAATAGGATGGGTGAAATCAATTAGAGGATAGCTACCTTATCGAATGCAAGAAGGGTACCGGTCAATTGCCTACTATCGTTCATTGTAACGCGCATCCGATAGTTGATCTATAACCATTGTCGAAGATAGAGCTATGAATCAGCCTTCCGTTGGATGTAGCAGTAGTGAGAGCAGGAGGGTATACGTACGAGATTTGCCTATATTTCGCCATCACCGAGAATAATTACCTTATATCAGCCATACTGTATATCCGTCGACGAGCTTTGGAGACGAGGGGATTATAGTGGTCAACATTGACGTTGATTCATTCTTTAGCTAGTAAAAGCAGTTTTGTTAGACTTACCATTTTTCCCTGCTTGTGAGCCATCTTGACGGTGCTTTATAGTCCGACGGACTGGCGAATTGGAATAAGGGGAAAGGAAGGGAGGCTTGTTGGAGCTGTAGCTTGAGAGGATGAGGTGTCGTCGATAGCGATGGCGATGTAGAGGGGAGAGGTTGGGTCGCGACAGCAGCTAACAGTTGGCGAGCAAGGGAAATTTGCTGGCTGATTCACGCGATCCCAGTCTAGTTCTTGGCATTGGTCGTCTGGCGTCTGTCGCGTCTGGTCGAACATTAGACGCCTAACCCTATGTCATGTGATTGATTATATAATTATTTTCTGTGTTGGGGGTGGATTGACTGCTTATCCCAAAAAGGGTTAGCGGTCAAATAGCCATGCAGCAAACGATGGTTGGCTTCGGGTTTTGACGAAAAGAATCTACAGAATAGAAGCTATCACGACGACCATTCAATCCAGATATATTCAACTATCAACCTTCATACCCGACACCGACACTCCTCGCCGTCACTTATAATCCAACATCATCACAATGGTTAGCACCCACAATCCGACACGACCGTTTACGAAATCACGATCTTGAAATGGCTAATTGGGGTTATTGGTTTAATATAGTCCGACAAATCCGCCAACCCCATGAGGGAACTTCGCATTGAGAAGCTCGTCCTCAACATCTGTGTCGGTGAATCTGGTGACAGACTTACCCGTGCCGCCAAGGTGCTCGAGCAGCTTTCCGGTCAAACTCCAGTTTACAGTACGTTCGACAAAATGAATATCCAAACAACGATATACCCAAAAAAATTTGAAACTAGGCTTTTCTAACGAAGTATGGGAATTATAACAGGCAAGGCCCGTTACACCGTCCGAACATTCGGTATCCGTCGTAACGAAAAGATCGCCGTCCATGTCACCGTCCGTGGCCCCAAGGCCGAGGAAATTCTGGAACGTGGGTTGAAGGTCAAGGAATACGAGTTGAGGAAGAAGAACTTCTCGGAGAGTGGAAACTTCGGCTTCGGTATCAACGAACACATCGATTTGGGCATCAAGTACGACCCTGGTATTGGTATCTACGGCATGGATTTCTACTGCATTATGTAAGTGGCCCATCACTCCCAAATTTCTTTTCTCTTTTTTTGCCTTTGGTTTCTAGTGGATGAAATTTTGGGGTTATGGGACGGTGGAAAAGTAAAGGAATAATTTCCAATAAATACGAAAAATATGGGAACGCGCAATGGTTAAACAAGATGCTAATATATACCCATCACAACAGGTCCCGCCCAGGTCTCCGTGTCGCCAAGCGAAGAAGGTGTGTCAGCAGAGTCGGTGCCAGCCACAGAATCGCACAGGCCGATACCGTCAAGTGGTTTAAGGCCAAGTACGACGCCACCGTCAGATAGACAACCTACTTAGCAGTCGTTTGTTACGTTATCCGTCTTGTGCCATTGCTTCTCAAACAAAGAAACCCTTTATATACCTCAAATTCACGAACACTATTACTCATACGAAACCTCGAAATATAATCTCCTTATTATGTCGTCATGCATAACGGAGTCTTTTCCTCAACAACTTTTATTTTGCCTCCTCAATCCGTCATCCTCATTTGAACTACTTGCTATGGGCGTTCATACTGTGTTATAACCTCTTTTTCAGACCATTGTATATTTTCTTTGTTATAAGAGCAGCCTGTCGTTGTGGACAGGTAGACCTTTTTTTTTTTTTTTTTTTTTTCCAAGGTCCGGGGAATGAAAATAATAAATGATACAATTATTTCCAGTGGAATTTAACGATCAGGAGGCCTGAATATAGTAGCTTATGGGCGAGATAATCAATATATTCTGCCAAATCGTAGGATCGAATGAGGTTAATGTATGTATGTATGTATGTATGTATGTATGCAGTGAATGTATTTTTTTTTGACTAGCTCTATGTACACAACAGAGTTGACCGCTCATCGACTGCCATCCATCAGAGGTAAGACAAACAAGCAGAAGATATACCAAAAATTGAAATATAAATAAATATATATACTTGTCGTTCTGGTGATAGTGTTCACAATCCGGTTGGTACTGGTTGAATTTGATAATAATTTGAGGACGGGAGATCTTTCTATATCCAATCCATTATTCGGTTCTGCGCCTAGGCCGTGGCCTTTTCCAAGTAGGTGATAATGTCGTTCCTGTCCTTCTCTTTCTTCAAACCAGCGAAGGCCATCTTGTTTCCAGGCATGAATTTTTTGGGGTTTTCGAGGTATTCAAACAAATTGTTCTGGCCCCAAGTAACATTACTTTTCTTGTTGGCATCGCTGTAGCCGAAGCCAGCTACAGAACCCGAATGTCTGCCGAATAGACCGTGCAGGTTAGGGCCCGTTTTCGACGGTTCGCCTTCTCCGAGGGTGTGGCATGATCCGCAGCGAGTCTTGAACAACTTTGCACCGGCGTTCTCGTTACCTCTGGCGAAACCCATTACGTCTATATATATTAAAAATACAAAAAGAAGAAGAAGAAGAAGAAGAAGAAGAAGAAAAAGAAGAAGAAGAAGAGGAGGACTAAGAAATGATTGGAAGGTTTGCAAGAACGATGTGTCTATAAGCGTGTTTTTAGTGAGGACTTAATTATGAAGTGAAGAAGTCTGTGAGCGAAGTATGTGGTGGATTTTGTAGGATGAAGTGAGGGGAAAGGAAGAAACCAGATGCAGAGTTCTCAACTGAAAAGTCGGGGTTATCTTGGACCAAATTAATAAAACCCATAGCTATAGCTCCAGGACTTTTCAGTCGCAATTCCCAGCTGTGAATTGCGACTGCGACTGCCTTCGAGTGAAAGCTTCCCAAAACCCCACAATCCAACACATTAACGCAGTCTATCCAAGAATTACTTTCTCAAGAGTTGATTTCAATTCGACAATCTAGTCTAATGGCCGGAATGAACTCGACCCCTAGGATACAAATCGCTAATCCGAATAATACTTAACCGAACGCGACTAGCCTCAGCCATATAAAGTGAAATTTAACGAGAATGAAGGACCGAAGGTGCAACATATACTCCTCCTAGAAACCCCCAACTTTCCTATGAATACAAGTTCCAAGCCGTTGTAATTGGGATATCCTAAGGAATCAATTATCGCGACCTATGTGTGATACCAAAACATCAGCGATTTGCACGAATGGATCAATGGATCAATCAATCCCATGCCATCTCTGTCCTCCTCATCCGCCGGAGCTGCTCCTCCCGCTCTTTCACCAACATTGCATCCACAACCCTAATCACACTCGTCAAGCTGCCCCTCCTCCCGCCAGAAACGCTGCTAACCCGTCTCATCACATCCTGTGCAAGCTCTGCAGTCTCTCGTCTCTGCAACGGATTGATCCCAAATGCTACTGTCATCCTTCGTCTCTCTGCAGCTCTCGGATCAATCTTGAACGTAGAAGCGGGGATAGGAAACCGGGAATGTTGCTTTTTCGGTTCGGGGCGAGGTGGTGGCGGTGGGGGGAGGCGAAGAGGTGGTGTAGACGGTAGTGGTGATGGAGGTGACGAAGCCTCCGCTGGTGGAGTGATCCGAACTACAGTACCTGGAGTGGGAGTTTGGAGTACACCTTGTTTTGTGGTCAATTCTATATTTCGAATATCCTTTACAGTCGGCTGCTTTTTTAACGCTATCGCTTCTGTTTGAGTAATATCGGACTCAACTAGTTCAGGAGAAGGACTTATCAGCACCATGTGGGATTCAACCACGGACTGAGGCAATATCGGCTCCTTAGTTGAGGTCTTAGTTGGTACCGGGATCGGGATATCAGGATTCTCGATCTCTTTGTGCAAAACTGATGCTTGCCAAACAGTTTCTAAATCCTCGGTTTTCTTATCCTTGCTTTCATCCTCACCTTCAACTTCAACTATAGTTGACGGAATAGTCTTCGGTGTGCCAATTGCTCTAGCGGGTGTTCCCACCCTCTGCATCCATGCCTCAATGGAGTGAGTTGGTTGTGGATGCGGTCGTTTCTTCGTCCGTTCTCCAGCTATGAGAATTTCAGTACTCATTTCTGTCAAGGCAGGCTCATCAGGTGAGTGTGAAGCAGTTGGATGAGAGTCATCGATAGTGGAATTTGAGGCCGCGTGAACCTGTGGCGATACTAGTGAGCCGCTATGCAGCTTCTGACCTGTGGTAATACCCGATTCACCTCTGTTCCTCCGATACTGAGTCTGCATCTCCGCTAGGTCATGCTGTATCCCGGACGGCATAGTCTGAGCTCTCGACATCCCGTAGTATCCTTCGTCGATGGAAATTTCATGTTTTGATTCGTGCAAAATCGGCAACCTCGACGAGCCGGGAATACTCATGGTACGATTTGCGGGTCTCGCGCGGGGTGGGTAAGGGACTTCGATATCATAGGAACGATTTATATAGTTATAAGGATTATTATCGTCCCAGTTTTGCAAAAACTGAGGCGGTGACTTTCGCAGAGCAATGGGAGCTTTTACAATATCGTTGAAAGAGTGGTCAGCGGTTCGATCGCTGGAGCGTGATGTCAACGAATTTCGGCGTTCTCGCTGGGAAGATCCTCTTGACAGAGAAAGCATATATCTATCTGGAGTTCTAGGATGGCGAGGATAGTCTGTAGACGCGCTGTCGAAGTCGGCAGGGACGGATTTATTACCATACACCTGACCAGGAATTACCCTTGAGTCATCCGCATGCAGTTCTAGTTCCTTATTTTCCAAAGTAGGATTCCTAGCAGGAGCACTATGAGCGTGACTTGATTTGCTTTTGGGCGGTCTGGCTTTCCGAAGTTTCCCACCTGCAGGCTTTGGGGCGCGGTCAGTGAAGCCCTTGCGGTCTGGTACGTTGACCAAATCAACCTCATTCCGAGGCTTTTTCACAGTCGAGGAACGAGAAGGGAGAAGCGAATAATCCTCATCATCGTCGCCCTCAAATTCTTCAACTTGGAGCTCTTGTAGCATTGCCTCATCTGATAAATTAAATCTAGGAAGCCTATAGTGAGGGATTCCCGCCCAATGCGCTACGATGGATGCTGCCGAACGCGGGCTTGGTTGAGGGCGCTTGGGAGCCTCAATACGGATTGACCAAGATTGACGAAGCATTTCGAATAAAAGTGTATATATATACCGATAATAGATTTGGATAAGGTGGCGTTATTGAAAAGAGGCTTTTTCAATGACGCTTGTTCCTTTTTTTCCCCTTTTATAAAGCTACTGCGATCCTAGCTTTGGGATTTCTTCAGCTAATGGTTCAAGGTCTGTTTGAGACTCTCCTCTCGATTCCTCTTCGGACTTTCCAATTCCTGATACTTCTGTCTCTGATGGTCCTGTAAATTTATCTTGATCCTGTTTCCCTTTCTTAGCCAATCCTTCACTAACAACTGCGGTATCTTCCGGATCAAACTGTCGAAGAGGAAGCTCCCTCCTCACGATTCTAAGATCAAGCTCCAAACCCTCAGCAATGGCGTCTGCAGGGATGGCTACGACGGCGTCGATATTGACGATCGAGGATGCCAAGCTCTCGCCGCTTGTAGACCTCGAAATTTCTCCTGAGGCTCCAGACTCGGATGGTCGGATGGTAACTGAGTCGCCGACTGAAAGGTCGCCGCTCCAGCGGACCCGAACCCCTTCAGAATTGCCCCTGCGACTCTTGGAGCGGTGCAAAGGTCTGTCAAAGCTAGCGCAACTTCGGGTATGCCTGTTTAAATGAGTCTTTTTAGAAAGCCTGTTAGTAAAATTATCATCACGGTACATGTATACGAGGTTCGATGCTATGAGTGCTCGGTTGAGCATATACTCACATGCAACCAAAGCTCAGCTGCCTTTCGCAAATTCGTGCTTGTATTCCCGTCCTCACCTCTTTCGGTCCCAACCTGTGTTTTTCGAGTCAAATTTTTGATATGGATCTCGTATCCACTGACTTTGACGTCTTTCCTATGATTGGCCTCTGAAATATGTTTTTGATACGTTGCAATCCTTGCTTCGACTCTCGCGATCTTGTTTTCAATCCGATTGATTCTCCTATCTAGCTTTGCAGCAAGCCTTTTCGCTTCAAGAACAGCGCTAGGCTCCGTCCCCAAATCTTCAAATAGAGGTGTTAAAAGTTCAACAGTCTCGTCACGGGCGTGCAAGATCCGTTGCCTAAGTTCTTGTGACTGCCGGATAGCTCTATGGGCCTTTATAGTCAGGGAATAAATTTTCTTTGCCGCCTGCCGTTTTACCCGTCGGATGTTAGCTTCTGCGGTGTCCCTGCGTAAGCCTTGCATACGTTGTTCGACGGGGATGTGTCTTCGCGGCGGTCGTTCTGATCGTGGAATCTTGACTCTGCGAAAGTTACTGGAAGTTAGTTGGCGGAGGCGAAATTTTGTGTCGTGGTTTTGGATAGATTTGTAGAATGTGTTTTCGTCGCGCGGAGCTCGGGCTGTGGGGTCGAATAGTTCTTCGGGTAGATGGCTCATCTATGTGGTCATGTAGTCCATGGGAAGAGGGCCAACCCTGTGTCAAAGTGAACGATAGAAAGATTTGGATAAATGACAGAGGCGATATACACGATGTATTGCAAACGATGACAGGGCGGTGGAGAGCTCAGGTGGCCTAATGCCATGGAGACTCCCTTTAAATCATTGCCAAAGTCTATGGACTTATACTAATATACTTGATTACAGGTGTATATATATATGGTATAATTATTATTACCTGGATATATGCTCACATTAGGTGGGTGAACGGTCTTCGAGGATCTCCCAGTTATATACAACATATATACCATATACGCATACGCATAAATCTGTTATATGTTTTATACAACGGATAGGGCTGTACATATGCTCATTTGGTGCTTCAAGTGCTTGCTTCGCTTCTGAATTCAATATGTATAATATAGATCGATCGAACGGGCAATGCAAAAATGGCGGCAACACAGTGTAGTGTTGCATTTTGCAGCCCATCAATGAATGGTCTGATCTGTGTAACTCTGGAGCTCTGCATGCTCAAGGCACCCATAATTCTCGCTTTCACCCTCCTCAAGCTTGGACGGCTACTTTTCGGTCCATTCGGATTAATATCGCGGAAGAAAAGAGGGGCTTAGGAATGAACATTGCGTAATACTGTCCCTTCTTTCTTTTCCTTTCCACCTTCATGCAGGTGCATCATGAGGGCGAAATGTAAATATTCCAGACCTATGAAAGAACTGACGGGACGTCCCGTACAGTCAGGGCAGCACGTTTGCTTTTTCATTGGAAATCCTAGCTATTGTTCACAATGAACAATGCGAGAAATTAAGCGCCGATGGATGAAGCCATGTGGACCTAGTTATGCTAGCGAGCGGGACAGGTCTGGGCACAGCACAAACAAGAAGTTGCGATATTTGATATCCGAAGGAATCTAGATATCTGCGTTTCGATTCTGGCGACCCTGAAGCCGGATCTACTTGGAATACTTCCCTTTAGAATAGATAAATTCGTATTAAAGTGTATATATATATTTATCACATGATATTATATGATACATTACTATGCCACGGATAGATTGAATCAACCAAAAATAGTCTTTTTCCCTTGGGTTTGCTCTTGCCTTTCTCATAGCTCGTCCTTGATGTTGTCTGTGCCTTGGGGTTTTGTGGTTTGTGGTGTTGTTCGTTTTTGCAGCACCAAAGTGGCACCAAGCGAGAAAAGGCAAGTGGGTCGTCCCCACCAAGTCAAACTTGTGGTCTGCAGTTGCTCTCTAAGCGCCCGCCACTTCCACAATACGGCCATGTCCTAGACCACAATGTTTCGCCGCCTGGAAAGTTAAGGAATGATCAACTGATTGCTTTCACTTTCGGCTGCAAAGCCTGCCCGCCGGGGCCGAGATCATGTTTCTGCGGTGCTGGTCGCGGAAATTTCTTTTCAGAAGTTGAAACGGTTGCTTCAAAAGTACCTAGGTGAAAGCTTGTCATTTGACGAGATGCTTTCTTTTTTATATGAATGATCCGATCGACAGGGACGGAGACCAGGCTGAAATGAGAAAGAAAGAAAGAAAGAAAGAAAAGAAAAAGTAGGCTGTCTACGGGATATATCGATCGTTTGGATCCGAGGTATGCACCATTTGCAACCCACCATCACAGAGCCATCATGATCAATCTCATCATCGTCAGCCGAAAGGAACGACACTGGAATTGAGATCCATTCGACGAATTGGAAGTCATGTGTTGCGTATTCAGCCCGTTTTTAACAAGTGGATGTCCCCCTATCTGCCAGGGGTATCCCGCACTCTTGGGCCATGCAGGCAGGGACCGGTTCCCGGCAGCCCATTGGCTGCTTCGAGCTTCGAGCTAGCGGACGCCCTTGGAAGGTCGGTTGGCCTATGAGGGCGGGTTTACTGCATTGCAAAGCAGTTCTGGTGGACCGGACCACTGTAGACAGTCGATGATGACTCTCCTTTGGTGAATGGAGGGTTACGGGAGACCCGTTCCTATGGCTTGCGTCCTGCAGACGTGAGGGGACTTACGCTGCCTAATAGTAGATTTTTATTTTTATTTTTATTTTATTATCTTATTATTTTTCCCCCAGAAACTCCTGGGATTCTTCGGCGAAAAAAATGAGTGGGTGTCTACAAGTTTGATCCGAGGGGTTTGTCGTACCCATTACAAACGATTCCCGGGCAATTGGTTACGAGCGCTTGGTATTAGCGACAGTTCTTGGTCCGCTCGCTGATTGGGAGGAACAAAGGCAACTTAGTCTGCTACCTGCGGTTGGTTGAATCATTCAGTACAAGTGAAGTTTGCGAGCAAGCTATCTCCTGGCACCTGCGCCTGCTGTCTGTCTGCGCATGTACTGGAAAGTGCTTGTTCTTTTTTTAATTCTAGGTGAGATGGCTTGCATTCGAATTCCTTTTCTTTCTTCTCCATATTCTACTATCCCTTAAAAGATATCAGCGACCGAGGGGAGGTTTTCAGAAAAAAGGTTATCGATCTTTTTTGTATAATATTATTTTATTTCTTTCTCCATCGTCGATTCCTATCCAGATATCCGACTGCTTGGCTACGCAGGCCATATCCAGAATCGTTTACGCAAAATTACGAGCGCCACTACAAATTATTCATTCAGCGACGCCAGATCTCTCTCTATATCTCTCTCTACATCATCTCATACCAGTCCCGATATAAACCCTGGTACTCCGACTGTGCGCGGTCCCGAATTTGAAGGATCATATCCCGATCGCGAGTCGCTGCTTTTTTTTTTTTTGACTTCAACCCATTTTCACATGTACGCTCCTCAATCCCTTGCAAAAATCCTCTTTAAAAACAGCGTCCTCGATCCGACACTGGAGGTGAGCTCTCAATATCGCCAGCGCTGACGCTTGAACAACATAGACACGATCCCTATAGCATATTACTCAGGAGGAGATCCTCTTGAACCCACGTTGTTTCAATTATACGTTTCGGTGTTATAGAGCACACACAACTTGCTTAGTTTGACAGGTACGTGAACTATCCTATCCTCTGACTTGACTCCTGGAGACATCTGCGACGTCAGATAGCGCGGTGCGCAACCAACGGCCTTCTGGATTAGCAATTCTAACCTACGGTTCCTCTTTCACAGTCCCTCATTCTTTGCGCTTCAGATCCAGCGAGCTCTTGTCGCTGAAGTGAATTATTTCATATATACTGTGGGATCAGTTGCGCCCATTCGTTTATCAGAATCGAGCCAGCCACCAAGCCCTGGACGAAAGGACTAGGACCCCTCGGCGGCAACCCCACCCCGAACGAAGTCGAACAATCAAACAGCGTTTGCGAAACCACTATTCACTTCTCCTTTCCATTTTTTTTCTTCTTTTGGCTATCTTTCAAGCCAACAAACAGGTAGTAATAATAATAACCAACGGTAATAAGGATAATTCAAAAGTGTTTAATATCGGAGCAACGCTTGGGCGCTCTTTTTTATCCTCAACGAACGACAAAAGCCGTTTCCGTTGTTCGTTTCTCTCGTTTCCAATATCTGTGGGAAATTTGTTTCTTCAAAGCCCACCCTCGCGAGGTTAAAACAAAAAAAAACCTGCCTGAGTGGAGAAAGAAAGAGGCAAGTCCCACGCTACGGTTAGAGACCAGGAAGTTAGCCCGCCCTTTTCGATACAGCCTTTTTTTTTTGATCCCATTCTTTCCGTCGGCCAGGTCAGCCCCGCCGTAGCATTTGGTTGGTTGCCCTAGGCCAGCAATTTTTTTTCTTATATTATATTTTTCGTTATATTTGAATTTTCTTTTATTTGCGGGAGTTGCACCAGATGTCACATTTCCAACCCTTGTCGGCTCCGTTCGTGGACAAAGTGTCTTCGTCTGACGGGGGCAATTCTGCTCTTCTTAATAATCACTATCTTCAGAACAATCCTGCGATTCTTCAGCATTTGATCGCGAATGCGACTACACCGGGCGTGAGGAGTAAAATTGCCCCGATCAAGTACCAACGCAAAGAGAAAGAAGACATTTCGTTTGAGGAAAGCAGACGACGTGCATTGGCCGCAACCGAGCTCGCTCTCACCTCACCCCGGACAAAAGCCCAATTCCTCGAACAAGAACTCAGTTGGGACAGCTTTGAACAACGACCCGAACGTCCAGAACGCCCATCGACGGCGCAATACTACGCGGACGAGGAACCGCTTCAGCAGCATCAGCATCACAATCAACAACATCAGCAGCAAAATCAGAACTATTCGCTGCATGGTATCGCCTCCCCGGTGGAATCCGAGGATTCGCAGACTTCATATTCCTCTGCGGAACGATCGCTAAACGAGCCGCTGTCACCGACAACGTCTCAATACACTGTAAAACAAGTTTCGCCCAGACGCTCGTTATCAACCTCCAGTAACGAATCTCTCCAGTCTTCAGCGACAAAATCTGGATCGTCCTCACGACCCGTGGAGCGGGGTAACCACACGCCTCAACAACACTTGAAGAAACTACGCTCTGTTCCTACAGGCAGTCCTTCTTCTACTTCTTCATCTCCTGCTTCTGGTCGGAACGGCGGTGGCAATTCTCAGTCAGGAATGGCGTCAGAAGGTGCTTTGCCCGCGCCGGGCGCGAGGCAATCTGGTCCACGCTCGTCATCTATCGATTCAGCGATAAGCAACATCTTCAATCAAAACCAGACCGGTGAACGAACTCCGGAGGAGATTGCGACCTTGATCCAAGCTGCTGGTTCTGCCGAGTCATTGATAGCACATTTGCTAAAGGACAAGGCGCAGGCTGCCTCGCAGAACTCGCAGCTGTGGCGACTGGTCGACAAGCAGCGGTCCATGATTTTGAGCTTGAACAGGGACTTGGAGAAGGCCATGAAGGACAAAGAGAGGTATCGCAAGAAACTAAAAGAGCAACTGAGTGCCGTTCCGCCCTTGCCAACTGCCGTTGATGTGCGCTCCGTAATTTCACCTACACCGAGCGATGCACAAGATACCGATACGACCTCGCTAGATGGAAGGAGTTCGCTGAAAGAGCTCGCTCGGAGTGATACGGTCTCATCCGTCGATGAACACATCGCACCTTATCCCATGTCCCCTCAACAAGCTGCTGGCGGTCTCCCAGCCTCCAGTTTACACCAGGCCATCATGCCGGATCCCGAACAACACATAGTCTCGAACGGTCATCGGAATGGAGGAAAGGCTCCATTGAATCTGGCAAATCTGGACCTGTCAAAGTCTACGAATGTAAACGATCCTTCGGCGCCAACACCCGGAATACCTACACCTGGGATACCGACACCGGGATTGTCGAGAAAGAGGGCACCGGCTCCGCTGCAGCTGCAGCAGTCGACGCAGGGTTTCTCCGTGCAGCGAAACGTACGTGAACAGATTATCATCTTGAAACTTCTGAGATTTGGAAAGCCTTTATTTTGGCTGATTCTAACCGTTTTTAATATAGGATGAGGATGCTAAACCACCTGCACCGACCGATCTGACCGAGGATCAGGCGAGGGAGGTGCTCCGCCAGCAAGAAGCTTTGATATCTCCCGGTCTTCCAAGGAAAATGACGTTCGATGGACCTGATACCATCAAATCCACAACTCTCATGGCTCCGCCCCGCGGCCTTACCCTTAAGGGTTCGTCCAACGCCTTGAAGAGCCCAGCTCTTGGTCTCGGTCTGCCGTTGAGCCCTCGACCAATAGATCGACCTTTGGCATCACCGTTACTCTCGCCAAGGCAACCCAGGGTGGAGGGTAGATTAGGTGGACCTCTCTCTCCACCTCTGTCTCCAAGATCCGGATTTCCTGGATCTCAAAGTGTGGCATCATCAAATGGACCTCTTAGCCCTGGACTTCTTTCTCCCACCCGACAGGCAACATTCCTATCCCAAATGTCCGATCAACCTGTCACGAATATTCACGAGCAGCTCATGAACTTGCCACAGATGGCATCCCTAGCAAGAGAAGTTAAGCAGGATGAGAAGGCTCCTGGTGATTTTGCCAAGGAGGCCAACTCGCTGAACGGCGTTGCCAAAGGTGGTGATGATAGGCTTCTTATAGTACCTCCTGCCCTGCAAACCGTTGATGCCAAGGTCTTGTCGACGCGGATGAGAGCTCGTGGGGACCATTCGAAGGGCCGCGACCAGATCGTTTTCGTTCTAGCTATATACTCTCGCACAAACGGCAGTGAATTATGGCGTGTTGAGAAGGACGTCAACACATTGGGCATTCTCGATTCTCAAGTGAGGCAGTTCGCCAACCCAAAGTCGTTCAATGCGAGGTTGCCGAATGTAACATTGTTCACAAACCATTCGCCTGCGAATATTGAAGGCCGCAAGGCTGCGATTGAAGAGTACTTTGTTTCCATTTTGAATACTATTCCCTTGGACCAAAGAGCTGGGCAGGCCCTCTGCGAGTACATCTCTGTGGATGTTATCGACTCCACAGCGGGGAGTGATACAGCCAGCGTGCACAGCAATAAAGACAGTTTGTCAAATGTACCTTATTATCACGATCAGCGAAAAGTAACTAAAGAGGGATCTCTCCGGAAAAGAGGGAAGAATTTTGGCGGTTGGAAGTCAAGGTACTTTATCCTCGAAGGCCCCATTTTGAGGTACTTCGAGTTCAAAGGTGGTTCTCACTTGGGGTCTATCCGTTTGCCAAACGCACAAATTGGAAAGCAGTCGAACAGTGCTCCAAGACCTGCTGATAATCCTGAGGACGGCGAGAACCAGTATCGTCATGCATTCTTAATCTTGGAACCGAAACGAAACAATCCCGCGAGTGTGATCAGGCACGTCCTTTGTGCAGACAATGACGCCGAGAGAGATGAGTGGGTAGACTGTCTCTTACGGTTTGTCCATTATGCGGACGACCAGGACGATGCGGCATCGATAACCAGCGAACGGAGAAGGAACGACGATTCCGCTTCTGTCACTAGCGAAAAAAGGAAAGCCAGTCTAGCCGAAGAGGGGCAACCCCAGCCGGCTGAAAACCTACGAGCTGTCTCTTACGAAAATATGGTTCAAGGACAGGCACCGGTCCATGGCCCGCCCGCAAGTGCGATCGATCGAAGAAGAGATAACCCATCCCCTCTCTCCACAATGTCTACGGTATCCAAAATGTCAGACCATAGTGGCGAGAAAAGTGTTATCACAGGTATTGCTTCAACCCTTGGAGGGAAATTTATGACACACGTCGCGCACGATGCTACGGAGAGGTCTGGCAAGCCAAAGAAGAAGGGGGGAATCTTCGGTTTCGGTTTCATTCACCACAAAAATTCGAACGAACACGTCGCGTCAGACCACCACCATCACCTCCACCATGGTCATCACCAAGCACCTGCTGCCAATACTCCAGCCAAGCTACCACCGACGAGGGGTGTATTCGGCTCCTCTCTCGGTGATGCCGTTGAAGTCAGTCGACTCCCTGGACTCGATTTAGCTATTCCAGCGGTCGTCTACCGTTGTATCGAGTACCTGGACGCTCGGGACGCGTGCCATGAGGAAGGGATTTTTAGGTTAAGTGGTTCCAACACAGCCATTAAACACATGCGAGATCGTTTCAACACCTACGCAGACGTGAACCTGCTAGCTGACGAGGAGTATCATGACGTCCATGCTGTTGCTGGATTGCTAAAATTGTACCTGCGGGAGCTGCCGCATAATCTTCTCACCAGAGACTTACATGGAGAGTTTTTAGCTTGTCTGGAGGAAAAGGACAGCATTAACCGTATTCACCGCCTTAACGAACTGGTTCACAGACTTCCGATCGAGAATTTTACGCTTTTAAAGCTTCTGGCGAACCACCTGATCACCGTCATCGAAAATACGGATACCAACAAGATGACAGTCAAAAATGTCGGGATCGTTTTCTCGCCCACGCTGAATATTCCAGCCGGTGTCTTTTCGTTGTTCATTCTGGAGTTCTCGTCTATATTTATCCGTCCTGGAGAGGAGGGCTACACGGAAGTTACAGTGGAGGCTGTACCCGAACCACAACCCGTTCCTCAGCAGTCGTACACCCTCGCTCCCACGAATAGTGCGTTAGGACCACCACAGCCGCCCGCTGGATACCAATCCGCTGCATCCGCACCTATTGTTGCAACGCACTTGCAAGCCCCCGCGTCATCGCTTCCAGGCCTCCCATCCACCCCTCGCAGGATGAACTTTGATCAAGCCATTTCCGAGGATCGTCGAAGACAGAATACCGAGGACTTTAGGAACTTGATGGATACAACGAAGCAAGATGAGAGAAATAATAATAATACTAATTATAATGCCGGTACAGTACCCCAAACGCCAACCTTCTTTTCGAGCGGTGGCGCAATAGGCGGGAGCATGACACTGAACAATGGGGATAAAAAGAGCCGAAGGCAGAGCACAATGCTGGGGTTATTTAGCAGCAGCAAGTTCTCGGGGTTAAAAGGTAAAGGGCCAGGGAACCACGAAGAGAGTCGTAAGTTATTTTCCTTCTTTCCCCATTTGCATTTGGGAGTTCGAGAAGCTAACATGCAATTTTAATAGCGAATCCATTCGACGAAAATAGCATGTACGATGTATGAAAGCGAATTTAACCCTGCAGCAAGCGAACAGCGACAACTCTTGGACATGATTTTCTGGATATAGGATTTGGATGAGCGTTTGAAGATGAGTTGGGAGATGGATTTTTGTGTACTATTTTCCTTTTATGAGGTTTATGGGATCTGCGGGATAGCATTTTTTTTTTTTTTTTTGATGTTTATACCAATGTCTGCGTTACTCTACCATTTTCTTGACACCATTTTTTTGTTTTCTCTTAAAATTTCAGCCTCTTTTTGTTTTATACATATTTCCTTTACGGCCTTTTTTTTTTTACTCTTAGCTTCATGATGGTTTATTTCGATCGGAACTCTATGTTGCAATTGGACTTTGTATTGTTTTGTTTCCTTCCCGGATTATCGAGATATTTCACGGCCGGCCTTTCGATTCGTACTATCATTTGAATGTGTGCACGTGGTGTTCTTTCTTTCTTGTTTATGGTACTTTGGGAATTGCGAAAGACTCTGTACATTTTGGATCTTGTCTTACTGGTGTGCTTGCAATTTTTTGGTTTTGTTTCTTGTTGCTACATATGGTATTTGGAATCTTTTGATTTCAGGTTTGTTTAAAACCTTGATAAAAGAAGTGAAAAAGAGAGCATGTTATCCGGATGTCTAAGATTCTTTACTCATGGGGTTTGATTCTGCGTATATATATGCATTTGGCAGGTTAGCAGTGGCATTTTGACCGAAAAGAGCGATCTCGTGCTGGGGAAGAAAGCGAGGTGATGCAACGAGCGAATCGAGTTTTGTTTCATGCATATTATTATCAGTCAATCACTAGCGCCTGCAGCACACTTGGGGTTTACGGGTTGGAGAAGCTGTTGAAGCCTGGTGTTTCGACGGTTTTTTTCTCGTTTTGGGGTTCTGCCTTCCCGTGTTATACTTAGCCTAGTCCGGCCCAATCTCCATCTGCGAGGTGATTAACTAGTTTAAACCTACATTATCACATCTGAGATGTGCGATGCAGATTCTAGCCCCGACGCCAACTCTTGTAGATCATCTTTGATGTAATTTACACACGAAATCTCTTTGTGAGCCCCGCAATTACGAGTTTTGTTGGAGACTGGAAATAATAAAAGCGGAGGGGAACAAAATAGTTATTTCTGGTGTTACTCAAGATGTCAACAAGCTGGTTCCGTCGATCTGAATGCGAGAAATTGAATCTTTGTGTAACTCTCTTTCGATTGGGGACGGTAGATGGAGAGAGATCGGATCCGGGTCGCAAAAACGAAGAGCCTCGGGTCGAGTCGAGCTCGCGTAACGTTTGAGAACCCTGGACTGTTACAGGTATCACCAACTCCCCAAAAAACATTCGTCCTTTCGCCCGTTTCTGGCGTTACGAGACAAGAAAGCTCTTCTCTTTTAGGTTTGAAGCTAGCCCTTGGTACCTGCACCTGAAGCCTAGATCCTCTGGTTCTCTTCCCCACACACCACAATCAAACGATAATTAGCCCGCCTCTTAGATCATAGTTGAAGGCCTAACGCAAGTGAAAGAAAAAAAAAGCCGACTCGGAAAGGGCGTAGATTATCTCGGATACAGCGGTCACATGCGGAGGTTTATTTCGTGCCTTCCCCTTCGACGACGACGACGAGATGGCCACTTATCTCATAATGCCTAGATGCGAGCGTATCCGGCCCAATTGGCCAATTGGATCGTTCGGAGTGGATGATCCGATCTCATGTAAATGCAACTAAAAGTTTCTCCTGCATATTCTGTGAAAAGGAAGGAAGCAGAAGGAGGAAAACTGCAAAACGATGAATGAATGAATCGGAAGGAATGAAAGGAAACAGTAACATGGGTGTTCCCTCTCTCTCTCTCTCTCTCTCTCTCTCTCTCTCTCTCTCTCTCTCTCTCTCTCTTCGTTGTTAGGTTTGTTGTTGAATTGGAACAACGAACAAGTTTGGGTGACGTGCGGGCTTTTGATTCGAATATATTTGCTATCGTTCGAATGCGGATAGTGGCCCTGGACATTTATAGCAGGTGCAACCCGCGGGTGGTCATGCAAGCCTTTACCCGTCTGCAGGAATATCGTTTTTTTCTTTAATTAACGTTTACCATACTAATGCTTCTCTTTTGCGCAAAATGCGAAATTATATGGTTATAATTTCGTCTGTTATAACACCAACTGTTTGAAGAAAGCAAAACAACGAAAAGAAAGAAAGAAAGAAGGAGATAGCAACAGTCGTGGCTAAGACAGGCGTCTAGCTAGGAATCAACAAAAATAACGGTTCAGTCTCCCAACGTTACGCCTTTTTACTGATATATTTTACTTTTCTTTTACTTTTCTTTTCTTTTCTTTCTCTGCTCTAAGCGCATATATGTATGCCCCAATTTCACGGACTACCCACTCTTCCTGCCGTCTCTTATAGCGTTTAAGCTAGCTAGTCGGTTGCTTAGTACAGAGTACTTAGTTACTGCACTGCCTTTTTCCCCCAAGCCCTCCACCCTCACACACACACTCTCTCGCTCCGAGTGTCGTCCCTTCAAATTTCAGTTTATCAACGGCGCATTATTACTTCCCACGCGAGCTAAAATTTCCGGGTGGATTATCACGGGAACCACAGATTTCGTTAAAAGTCGATCTTTTTTAGTTCCGCTCCCCACTGCAGATAGTGTCACAGCCCACCCCTTTATCTTAGCTATTTCCTTATTTTTCTTTATTATTAAATATTTTTTTTCGTCATTATACGTAATTATCCTAGTCTAGGCGCCTCTCACAGAGAGAACAAGAAGGGAAAAAAAGAAAGGCGCGCGAACTACCATTGGAGAGAGAGGAAGGAGCCCAGGTGGCTTTGGTAGTTTAGTAGTTTTTTTTTTTACTTATATATGAGGACAGCCGACTTCTTACGTTGCCTCTTATACTCTCCACCGTTACCACAGCAATGTATCGATCAAGGAGAGCCATGGCGAGTGCGAATCCACTGTCGACTGATAGCAACATGGATTCTTACGATTACCGGGATACGTTGTATACATACCGTCCAGAATATAAGTTCCAATACCCGGACCGACAACCGCAGCGACGAAGGTATTCGGATGCATCATCGTCCGAGTTCGAACCACGTTGTGTAGCGGTATCAGCGTATAAACAGGATTACGAGCGTAACAGTTATAGTTATTTGTATCAGTCCGACGAAGAGGAAGAAGAGGAAGAATACGAGTACGACGGGGAAGAGGAAAGAGAGGAAGAAGAGGAGGAGGAGGAAGAAGAATACGAGGATTACGAAGTATCGTCACCGCAGTCGGAGCCACCGACGCCTCTGCGTTTCTTGAACTTGGCGGGGTATACGGACAAGAGCGGTAGATACTTTTACCCGGCGTGCTCGTACCGTTGTTTGAGCGGTGTTCCAGGCATGTTTTGCTCGCCGCCGAATCAGTCGTGTATTTGCACGAATTCGAGATTGTTGGATGAGCTGGGTGTCTGTGTCAAGTTGGACTGCGTGCATTCGGGGGATATGGACAAGTTTTGGAGGGTTATGGGGAGGGAGTGCGATGGGAATGGTGAGTTTTTCTATATTCTTTTATTCTTATAGCTTTGTAATATTGAAAGACTAATATTTTATGTCGTTGGAATTTGTAGGCTTGGAGTACAATGGTGACAGCTACCAAAAGCGTAGGAGTACCATCGGTACCGCCAGCATCAGACGGCCGCAGACGGCAAATAACAGAAGACCACAAACGGCAAATAGCAGGCGGCCAATGACGGCGGTCTCATTGTCGAGACAACCCACGTTGGCAAGCGAGGAGATGCCTCTCACGATCACGGTTACCAAGACCGTATCGATATCCATAGAAGCACAGCCGATATCTCCGAAGAGTATAGACTCTGCCGAATGTAGGACCGTATGCGACATTTTCTTCGACGGCTACGGCAAGAACGAGCGGAGCACTAGCGTCTCTTCAGACAAGAGTTTCTGGGGTGCGGATTCGTCATCGGACGAAGAGACTATTACGACTAGTGTGTTTGACGAGAAGAGAAGAAGGAAGGAGAGGGCAGGGGACACGGGTATACCGGCAAGAAGAAAAGATGAAGATAGAGGTGCTATGGGATGGAGAGAGGAACCGGATGTTGCGATCAATGTGTCTTGCCACGAGGTGGGAGGGTTCTTGAAGAGGTTTGGGATGACACCAAAGAAGGTAGCGGGTGTGGTGAAGAAGGTTAGGAATGCATTTGGGAGGGTGACAGCGGGGTAGTGTATCATCACATGCTTAACCTCAGCCGGGTTAGTTTTAGCTTTGATGCTACGATGTTGATGCTACGATGCTTTGGGCATGGCATGGCACGGCATATGGGACGATGAGAAGAATTGAGGCTCAAATTGGATCAACAGGGAAATGTGTTGCTATGAGGTTCTTGCAACACCAAGATTCCGATAGCTACAGTCAGTTATAGTTAGGTTAGGTTTAACGGCAGGAGGGATATTCGGAATTCGGCGCTTCGTTGATTAAAAGTAATTAACGTTACATACTTACAGCATGGATACACATCAGGCTGATTTCTCGATCTCTGGAAGCGAGGGTCCGAAGCTACGATGTATAAATATTATATCCAATGAGGTAACTAATAAGGACATTACTCATGTATTATAACATAGCTTGGAAAAGTTCTGTACTATATTATATATTATACCATATCATTTTGCAAGCCTTTTAATTTTAGTGGCTTCTAGGTTATCTTTCGCATAAAGAATGCAGGAATTAGCAAACTCGTGCATATCTGCATATCTATATATCTGCATACCAGTTATAAAAGACTGGACCCTTTTTGTGATATCTTACTCAGCATACTTTTGTAGTTTGGAGTTTGTATCTATATCATTTGTTTGATATAGAGAGTCCCTGACGTAGACACACATGCATCAGTCTAGCAGTTTGTCCTGTTCTCAACGGAAAATTCTTTAGAAAGAACATCAAGAAAGGGCCTTACATGGCCAGACCTCCTTTCACCGTGCATGAGCTCCCAGACACCGGAGCTGCAGAGCTGCAAGACCAGTGCCAGAAAGAGCTGGCCAACTCCGTCCTCAGCCCCAAAAGGGGTAAAGTGGATTGGCCGAATGATGTGTTCAGGGTTCTTGTCCGAGCCAGTGACAGATGTCGCTTTGTGCTCATCCTTGTCGGCAGCCTGTTTTTTTCGTCCAGTCATCGAGAGAACGAAAAAAAATCATTCTAAAGTTTTCTAAATTTTTTTTGTTCCGGTGGTTTGAGCTGGATGCGGTTGATGGACTTCTTTTGCCATCTGTTAACTTTTTTATTTTAATTTTCAATTTTCATTTCCTATGAAAGAGAACTTGATGCGAGGGGAATACCCGCAAGTAGAATAGAAGTAGCTGTAGACATAGACATCAGAGCAGCAGAGTCATCTACGAGACAGTCTTCGGCAAGTCTTGTTTGAAGTATACAAAGAAAAGAGAAAAGAGAAAGAAAAAAAGTCTGTTAGCGTCGACGCTACTTGCAAGTTGCACTTGCAGTTGCTTGGCCACCGAAAGAAAAGGTGCGTTGCGGCGGGCACACACAAAAATAAAGAATTTAATTAATTAATATATTTTCTGGTTATAACCTTCTTTCGACTTTGCCTTCTTCTCTTCTTCTTCTTCTTCTTTTCCTTCTTCTTCCTTCCTTCTTTCCTCACCCACGAATCTACTCATCATTAACCTCATCACAACCTTCCAATCCTCGGGGGATAATACGCTTATTTCCTATAGTCTCTTACTAATCGATAGACTGTGTTTTTGCTTCTCGTTATATCGTTTAATCTCGTTCGTGTCTTTTGTGTTCGAAAGAGACGTTCATTCCCGATATTACGATCATACATCTACACACTTACGCACGTCTTCTTCGTATCGATACCGATATCAAGAAGCAACAGCATCACCAGCATAATTCCTAATTAGATCACTCGCTGTCATTGTCTTTCCCATAGACTCATTCTTTTTCTTCCTTTCTTCTTTCTTTCTTTCCGGCAGGCAAACCGAGATCTCAGCATCTGGTTTGCTCTTTTAAAAAAGAAAAGGGAGACAAAGAATTATCCGACGAGATCTAAGTTACCGTCAGAAATCTTATTCTTTCTATTTCTCCATCGTTGAATATACACACGATACGGAGGATATCAAAAACTACAACTTCGCTTTTTTTCTGTTGCCCTGGTGGAACGTTCCTAGTTCTCTCTCTGCTTCCGAACTCTTCTCGTTCCTTCCTTCCGAACTTTTTTTTTTTTTTTTTTTTTTTTTTGCCTTTCTTAAGGAGCAAACAACCAACGTCCGTTTCTACTATTTATACCATCGCCTTCTTCCACTCCAACAACAACCATCTCTCATCAACCACCCAACATGGCTGATCTCGTCAACAGCATGCAAAACATGAACATGCAAAATTCTCGTTACGCCCCTAACGGCAACCCTGGACCTAACGGTGCTCCTATCAAGGGAGCTTACATCCCGCCTCACCTCCGCTCTCGAGTGGCTCAGCAACCAAGCCCTCCACCTCAAGCTCAAGCTCAAGCTCAAGCTCCACCTCCACCTCAGATAAGCAACGGACCTATGCCTAACGATGCACCAGCTCGTGCTGGAGGTTCCTGGGGAAAGTACGTTATTGCCATCCTACCCTATATTCCTTCAAGATGACTTTCAATGATGAAAGTGGACGGCTGGAATTAGTTACTCCCTCCCACCTACAAGGCTATCCTGTTTGTTGAAAAGAAGAAAACAAAACTCTAAATGAATACGAATCGTACAAATGCTAACGGCTCTCTCTCAAAATTTATAGTTCTAGCGATGCTCCTGTTGCCCGTGCTCAGGGTGGCGGTGGCAGCTGGGCTAATGCCCCAACTTTCAACCCAAACGGTGCCTCCAAATGGGAACCTCGCCCTCAGCGATCCTTTAATGAAAACGCGTACGGCGCTCCAAGCGGTGGGGGTGGCGGCTCTGGTGGTGGTCGCAGCGGTGGTGGAGGTGGCGGTGGTGCTGCCGGCGAAGGGCACTGGAGAGATGGCCAACACGTGATCGGCAAGCCTAACCCGAGGCTCGAGGTCGAACTTTTCGGCGTTCCCAACGATCCCCTGAAGCAATCAACCGGTATCAACTTTGAGAAATATGATGATATTCCCGTTGAGGCCTCTGGTACCAATGTTCCGGATCCGGTTACCACCTTCACCAACCCACCTCTCGATCCTCACCTTCTCACCAACATTGAGCTCGCTCACTACACCGTCCCAACTCCCGTCCAGAAATACTCCATCCCAATCGTTATGGGTGGCCGTGATTTGATGGCCTGCGCCCAAACAGGTTCCGGCAAAACTGGTGGTTTCTTGTTTCCCATCATGTCCCAATCTTTCGCCACTGGTCCATCTACTTCACCTGGCGGCGGTGGCGGTATGCAACGCTCTCGCAAAGCTTACCCCACAGCTTTGATCCTCGCTCCCACTCGTGAGCTCGTCTCTCAGATCTACGACGAAGCCCGCAAGTTTGCTTACCGATCCTGGGTCAAACCATGTGTTGTCTACGGTGGTGCTGATATAGGTCAGCAGCTTCGCCAGATGGATCGCGGCTGCGATTTATTGGTCGCCACTCCGGGACGACTTGTCGATCTCATAGAGCGTGGTCGCATTTCTTTGGCAAACATCAAGTACCTCGTTCTCGATGAGGCTGATCGTATGCTTGATATGGGTTTCGAACCTCAGATTCGTCGTATCGTCGAAGGTGAAGACATGCCTGATGTCAACAGCCGTCAAACTCTCATGTTTTCGGCTACTTTCCCACGCGACATCCAAATGCTCGCTCGCGATTTCTTGAAGGACTACGTCTTCCTGTCTGTCGGACGTGTCGGTTCCACTTCCGAGAACATCACTCAGCGTGTCGAATATGTTGAAGATTTAGATAAGCGAAGCGCGCTTCTCGACATTCTCTCCGTCCACCAAGGCGGCTTGACCCTGGTTTTTGTTGAGACGAAGCGTATGGCTGATACTCTCTCCGACTTCCTCATCAACCAAAATCTCCCAGCTACCTCCATTCACGGAGATCGTACTCAACGCGAACGTGAAAGGGCGTTGGAAATGTTCCGGACAGGACGCTACCCCATCCTGGTGGCCACTGCTGTTGCAGCCCGTGGTCTCGATATCCCGAACGTCACCCACGTCGTCAACTACGATCTTCCAACTGATGTTGATGACTACGTCCATCGTATCGGTCGTACCGGCCGTGCAGGTAACACTGGTTTGAGCACTGCTTTCTTCAACCGTGGCAACCGCGGCATCGTTCGTGAGTTGATCGACCTTTTGAAAGAAGCCAACCAAGACGTTCCCGAGTTTTTGGAGAAAATTGCTCGCGAGAACGGCTACAGTGGTGGTGGTGGTGGTCGCAGCGGCGGCGGCGGCGGCGGCGCTAGAGGAGGCCGTGGCCGTGGTGGTGGCAACCGCGATTTCCGTAAGTTTGGCGGCAACAGTGGAGGCGGTGGCTCTGGATTTGGTGGTTCCTCCGGCGGCGGCTATTCCGGTGGCGGTGGCTACAGCAGCGGAGGCGGCGGCTACAGCGGTGGATCTGGCGGCTACGGGGGCGGTGGAAGTGGTGGAAACTGGGGCTCCGGTGGTGGCCATAGCGGCGGCGGAGGTCACAGCAGCGGTGGTGGTGGATTTAGCAGCGGTGGTGGTGGTGGCGGCGGCGGCGGCGGCAGCTACGGAAACCCCAGCGGTGGTGGTTACGGCAACCCTGGTGGCAGCTCCTGGTGGTAAATTATGAGACAACTTGCCCAAGATCTTGGTTGTCTCATGTTCGTACACCTTCTGATATGAAAGCTTCTTTCATGAACGACTTCCGATATCTTTTATATAACATCAGACACGAACTCCTTTGCAATCCCCAATAATACTTTTTTCTCGACCAATCTCATCATCAACTCCCTCTTCTCTCGATAGCTTGCGCATCTCACTAGCAAGCTACGAGTGGAAGAACTCTTTTTGTCTTTGCAAATTCATGGCGAAAGCAATTTAATGACTGAAACGGGATTCGGGAAAAGGGTATATAAAGGCGTTTACTGATGTTTTTCCTGGGCTGGTTATCTTTTATCGATTCTTTTTTTTATTTCCCGTTTTCTTCCATTGTGTTTTTTTCTTTTCTATCTCTGGTTCTCGTGCTTCTTGCTTTTACGAAATGACCCCTTAACGACCTTGCAACTTTACTTGATACAACTTTTGTCTAATGTTTTCAAGAAACCAACAAAAAGGATTCCCCATTTGTCTCTGTGCCTTTTTTATTCTCTTACTTTTTCTCAAAAGCTTTTTTCTCTCATCTTTTGACGGCCGGCCTTCCTTTTTTAACGACTTACGAAAAGTTTCGCAAGACCTTGACTTCCAAACCTTTGCATATATTTTTTCCACCTTTGAATTTATAGACGTGGGAAAAAACAGAGGAACATTTTCTGGGAGTTTATTGAGGTTTTTCGTTTAAATCTTTTTCTTTTTCGATTAAATAAACTGCGAAACGGGCACGGGCACGGGCAAACGAGATGGGAATTGGAAAGTTGAGAAAGAAAGGAACACTCAAGGTTTATCCATCATCATGCTCAAATCTTCCACATTCACGCATTCCTTGTGCTTCAGTTACATATAGACCTCTTTTTTTGTAATGGGAAGTCCGCATAAAACAGCATACATTAGACTTGGGTCAGGGGTTATTTCAATACTTTTTCTCTTTCTTTCAATCAACTCGCGTTTGCCTTTTCAATGAAATTCCTTTTTATTCTGCTTCTACGAGACTCGTCTTTTACTGCTAATGCTATTGTATTACTCAATTGTTTTTATATTCTTTTTTCCCTTTCTTTTTTTTTTTTTTTTTAACCAACTCTCTTACGATGGATGGGAGATATGCAACACTCGCACCGCCGGAAGAAAGATTTGATATCCCCCTCCTCTTTTTATGAATTTAGAAAAGAAAAGAGAACGGGAGAGAGAGAGAGAGAGAGAAAAAGAAGGGAAAGAGAAAGAATTATGTGTGAAAAATTCCTTCTCGAACGTCTTGCTTTTGTCTACTTTGTTTTAAACGCCTTTTCCTTGTTAATTAAACCATTTGCTTCCTTCTCCTTTTCTTTCTTTCTTGTGTGAAAAAAAAAGAAGGGAATGGAATAGGGAAGATGTGGTAGATAGGAAATAAATCAAAGAATTTGTTAGTACTGAAAAGATATAAGAGGCAAAACTCGAACTATCGTAGTTGATATGATTGGTAGCAGTGGAGAAATAAGGATTGTATGATGAGTGTACGTCACAAATATTTCCACGCATAAACTCGCGGGTGAGTCTCCAGCCCTTGGTCCATACAGCCGTCTGATTCCTTCACTAAAAACCTAGTTTATCCTGGCCTGGATGGCAGTCGACTCGGAAATTCCGAAGTAAAAAGTGCAGTTCCATAAAAACACCATAGGATTTCCTAATTTTCCGCGTTGTTTTCCTATCTTGTTTGAATGGACTGGGGAAGGCTGCCATGCACATCCAAGAGTTGAGACGAGGCTAAAAGAAAAATTCCTTGAAATCTGAAAATCCTGAGTTGTAAGATATATTGTGGTTGGCTGATGGAAAGCCACAATTTTTGTATCTGTAGCTTAGGAAGTAGGTATAAAGGCCTTGCTGGGACGGCAAGATCAAAAGTCTTTCTTTTCTTTCCTTACACATTTCAGTAGGTACGAAATTTCTCGTCTCCCTTTTGCTACTAACATTCTCACCTGATAGTATAACTATTCGGGTTCATACGCACGGTGTCTCGAGATCAAGAACGTCCTCAGGGGTGGAGCTCTTGAGCTCTCGCCCCAGAGTTTGCACCCGTTGCTCACTCTCCCGTTTTGCGTTATTTCTCGTTATTTCTTTTTCTTCTCGTTCTTCTGTTTGTATCATAGTTTATTGGTCTCGAGGGCCTTTAAAACGGTCCTCGAGGGTAATTTCTATAATTACTCGGGATTCAAACCATGTTGTCAATGAATGTTTAAGTTCGAATTACGGTCAGGATGTTTTGTGCGCCTGGGACCAATTTTCTCCTTCTAGTATCGACAAATTTTCTTCCGAGTTTCCTTTTTTATCTTTCTCTTCCTCACAATCTCAAGATTTCAATGAAGCTGGAGCCGACTTTTCAGGGCTATCAGGGCCGGAATCCACCGTGGTTTCAATCAGCGGTTTCGGTGAGTTTTTCCTCTTCGCTTTTACAAGCAAATATATTCTCACATTCATATCATCAAAGGCTTTGATGGCCCTGATATTTTAGTCGGGGGACCCCAGCTAAATCCTCCATTCTTGCAACCTGGAAGAGGGCCGCTTCCTTCTCAAATTGATTCGGTTTCACCTGGAGAAATGCTCCAAAACCAAACAGAAACACTTTTAGCTAGCGTACTGGCTTCTACAGTTTATCAAATACGACCCACGCCACATGGTGTCTCAGAACCCGATCAGATGCAAACGCTTGCTTCCAGTGTGCCCATAGGCGAGCCGCAGCAAGTTGATTTACAACGTGAATCAACAATAATAGCTCATCACGTTGGCTCTAGCTCCGATATCGAGGTGGTCAACCAGAAAAGTAAAACAGCCAAGCCTAAACGCTACAGATGCGAAATGCCGAGCTGTCCGGATGGCAATCCCGAAACTTCGAACCAAAGAGCTTTCGGAGAGCACATGTTGAAGGCACATGATGTCAAATACTTCAAGTGCGATTACTGTGGCAATGAGTCGTCGAGACACGACAATATCGTGACCCACTGGAATACCTGCAAGGCCAAGCGACGAAATGACAAGCTGCCACTGGCAAAGGCTACAGCCGTTCCGGATGACCCGGGGAGGCCAAACAAGCGACGCCGAGTCAGTGCGCTGGATTTACCAACTTTACCAACCGCGGGTGCAGTCGAGATATCGCCCGAACCCGGAGAATTGACAGCCTTTCAAACTCCACCGCCTTCGCTTCCTGTTCCGAAAGCTGATAAACAAAAGCTACCATCCCTCACGGATGGTCAATCCTACCAAATGCCGAACGACTTGATGGCCAAGGTAAAGGCATTGGAGACTGAGAACAAGTGGTTGAAATCGAATCAAGAAAAAATGCAAAAAATAATGGACGGTATGGAGAAAACATTGGAAGAGACTGAGAATAGTCGCGAAATGTGGTATAGGAAATATAAAGAGTTAAATCAGGGGACTAGGAAGCGGATGAGGGAAGATGGTTAGTGCTCGGGAACTCCCCTCCATTTGGAGGATGATAAAGTATACCCGACTTGGCCTCGTGTCCCTCAGCCTCGTACGCCGTCATTTCATGAATCCCAGCGTCCGAGGCTGTAGAACTTTAGTTGGGAATTGTGCACAATTCATTCATTTCCTGCAGCCTCTTTGCTACTGTTGATACCAACACTATTTCTTTTGTTACTTATTGTCGTGCTATTTCTTTTGTTATTATCCGCATATTTTCCTTTTTGAGACTGCAGTCTGACCCATTCAAGCTCCATTTTGCACACATGCCCGTTTTTCTTGTTCTGTTGTTTTCTTTCAGCATTTAGCGTGCGTGTCATTTCTTATTGCCAAGCCTGAAAAAGGCTTATTATGGCTGACGTTTGTTTCGTGCAGTTTCACGCTGATCTCATTTCAATTCTTTCATTTTCGACGAATTTTCAATAGAGGAGGAACTTCATGCGCTATTGACTTTGCTTTGGTTTATGTTTTTTTTGGGTCTGATTACTAGCTAGCTAGTCGAACAGAAGTATCAATGAGCTCCATTTAGTAACTGCTTTGATATTCAATCTTGTAGCTCATACGTTCTGTAGTGAGAGGAAAATATAAAATGAATGCTCCTCCCGACAACCTCTTAAGTCTAGACACATTTAGCAGATATATGCTACGCGCATCTTTAAAAGCTATATCAAAAAGAGAATGAAGAAAGCAAAGACGAAAATATAGTAAACGCCATGGAAAATGCTATAACTAGAGCAGGCTATCTAAAACGTGAGGTAAAGAAGACTAAATACCAAAAGCACGGAGGAGCAATTGGAGTTAGTCAGTGGTAATATCTCAAAAATATCAAATCATGTCCTAGCAAGTAACTCCTGCATTGCCAATCGTTTTAAAATCCTCTCTCTTTGTTTCCGCTCTTCTTTTGCCCTTCTCTTTCTCTCTTCATCCTCACTCTGCCCCTTCGCACCTCCGGTAGCTGCCTTCTCCCCCAAAATCTGAGCCTCTAGCTCGGCTAAACGTTTTTTGTCTCTATCCAGTTGCAATTGTGCGCTAATTGAATCGTACAATTGCCTTGAAACCATCTCACGTTCTCTGAGAGCCGCTTCAAAGGCCTTCACTTTTTGTCTTGCTTCCTTACCATGTACATCCTCGAGACGGACCCACATTGTCTCTTTTTGGGGTCCTTTGAGTTGGATATGGTAAGCGGGTGAACCGTCAAGGAGCATCTTATTAAGGACTTGCTCGATTTCGCGGTTGAATCCTTGGTCGGTGTAGTCTTCGTTTTTAATTCGGTGTTTTGGTTTGTGCGGGGAATTTGTGGAAGAAACGGGATGGACTCGCGGGTTATCGCCCGACGTATCTTCTTCAGGCCTATCACGACCAAATTTTATCCTTCGGCGTTTCTTAGGGGGCTCTGGATCTGTTTGGGAGACTCGGGAAAGATTTCTGGTGTGTGAGGAGATATTCGCGCCGGCCAATCGGATGGTTTCTTCTATCAAGTCATCCTCTTTTTTAGGAGGACGACCGGGACCTCGGGCGCCGGTTGGAGTTCGAGAGGCTTTGGGGGTTCGTGTAGGTTTTAATTTTGGTTTCTTGATTCGTGAAGGTGAAGGTTGTGGTTTGGGAACAGGCTTTGATGCTAGGTGCATCCGAGGTGGAGATGTTATCTCGATCTTGATCCCCACTTCACTAAGAGGACTGTCGGATGTGGTAGAGACTATAGGTTTTGAGATGTTCTTAGATCCCTTAGGTCTTCCTCGAGAGGGTGTTGTTTTCGGAGGGTTAGCGGCACTGAGAGGCGTATCCTCGCAGCTCAAGTTATAATCTGAGATGTCAATCCTCGAGAGATTTTTCAACGATCCTCGCGGACGCCCTCTTCCTCTAGAAGTGGCGCTGGCTTTAACAACGTTGCTGCCCTGTATTTTTTTGGGCGTACTATCACCACGGGTAAGAGTAAGTGGTGGCCTTCCTCTAGTTTTGACCATATGGGTACCTCTCCCTCTGGTAGTCCGGGTTGCTCTAATGGGACTACTAGTTCTTCCTGTTGTGGATGCTCTGCCTCTTGGGCGCCCACGCCCAGGCTTTCTCCCAGCACCCCAAGATTCATTGTCAGATGAGTTTTCTCTGATGCTAGCCAAAATCTCGGCATCCGTAATATCGAACTTATCATATTGCGACGGATGAACTATGGGATTGCTTTCGTTCTCTTCTTGACTATCAGATTCACCGCTATCTGTCATCGGAACATTGAACTCTTCCGGCATCCCTAACCGATAACACTTGTCCAAATAGATCTTTGCGGTAGTTCGTCTGCCTTTCCTCTTTTCAAGTCCCGAGGTAACTCCAGTCCCACCAGCAAAAGCGCCCCCGGGGGCTTTGAAGTTTGGATAATACCATGTTTCGGGATTTTCTTCTCTTGCGAAAAGATCATTTTCGAAATCTTCAAGGATTTCTGGATCAATGTGGTTCAAGATTTCATCAGCTTCGACAGTTCGCATGTGTCCGTCTTTGTAAATGATGTTGTAGGAGGCGTGACCATCCTCGCTAGTCCATCTGGAGTCGATGGCGATGGCTTCCCATTCGTCTGGGTTGAAGACGTGGTCGCATACTTCATCATACGTGGCTGTATCCCATAAAACAGTACGGTAAGAGCTCTGATTTCAATATATTCGTAGGGATTTATGATTATGTCGTAAGTAAGGGAGTAAAACTTACGATTAGTAACTATGATATCGAAATTCCTCCTAGCGTCCACCTCAGCCTTCCTTGTTAATACCTCCCTCACAATTTCTTCCTTTGCTTCCTCCTCTTCTCGTTCAAGTTCTTCTGGATCTTCGTCTAGAAGATGAGGGTTGGTCATAGACCGTCTTGGTGTAATATCTATGGAAGAATTGCGCCTGTGGATATGATTTGTTGGAGTCGCGATGCCATCATTGTTGTCATCATCACCATCCTCTTCTTCCTCTTCCCCATCTCTGGAATATTCATCGGCTCCATAAATGTTAAGATCCGTTGATATTGATTGCTTATTAAACGTAATATCCCCCAGACTATCGGGGGATCCGAGATCTCTTTCGTCCGGCTCTTGCTCAATTTGACCCCCGGTGCCAAAATCAAAAGATTCATCCATTTCTTCACTCTTACCCAAGCCATCATCTTCGTGCTCTTCATCTTCGTTTTCGTCGTTGTCATCGTCATCGCTAGCTTCCATTTCCTCAATATCATCATTACCAGAATCTGTGTCTTCAAATTGCCTTAATAACTTCGTCTTCGGTAATGACCTTGTCGAAGCCGGTATATTCTGACTTCGGCTGGTAGTCTCTAGCTGGTTATCTCCACGGTGAATGAGAAAATTAGAGGGCCTCGGTTTCGGCTGAACCTGTGACGCTTCGGGCCTGCGAAGCACGATTGTTTGGGAGTTGGTATCAGAAACATCAAATTTACTGTTTCCTTCTCGACGCTTCTGTTTCTGCTGCTCCCCTCTCTGCAAAGGTCTAACAGGAGAAGATCTATTGGTAACAGGACTCGGTAATTGCTGTTTCTCTAACTTGCTCCCTTGCCGTTGAGGTGAATATTGCTTTGACTCGCTTCGGCTAGCGGTTGCCGTTGAAATTGGGTCGTGTTGTTTCTGCTGCGGATTCCGCTGAAAGTAATAATCGAGCGTTCTCGAGATCAGATTGCCTCCAACGTTCGAGGAAGCTTGAGCCGTCAGCTGTTGCTTTTTCGCCGTATCTTGAGACATGGTAATTCCCTCGACCTCTTCTTCATCATCTTGCTCATCTTCTAAAGTTTTCGAATATTTTGGAGTTCTCGAAAACATATTTTATTTTCATTCGGGCTGCCCTTTGGGGGCCAGATGCATTTTCGGATTTGGTGAGGTGAGATGGCGCAACAACAAAAGGAGAAAGAAAAAGAATAAAATTAGAAAAAACTAGAAATTTAAAAAGAGAATTTAAACGCTTTTTAGCCAACAATATTGCCCAGAAATTTATAACAAGTAGAACAAAGGCTGAAAAACACGATATCGAAGGCTAATATACCGGTTGCTAGTAATAATGGTCAAAAATAGGGCTTCAAACAGAGAAACTCGAAATTTAGTCAATATACAAGCATTTAAAATATTTAAAATATATACTTAGATAATTCCTGGGATATTTCCTACAATTTAAACTAAGTCTCAATCAAATAGCTATTTTCCTCGAATTTTGATTGCCGTTTAAAATTTGTTACCTGGTCAATTCGAATTTCGAATTTCGAAGGTTATGCTAACCGCGTTGGCTGACCTTAGCATCTCAACTAGACAAACGCAACACTATTGCAGTATTGTGAATGAGGCTCAGAAAAATTCCAGATTGCATCCTTCTAGCTAAAGGTCCTTGATATTGTCACGGATTCTATGCGTTTTCGAAATAGTGTAGTAGCTCAGATTGGACCTGAGATTTGCTATGTTATGTGGTATACTATGGTACATGTAGAAATTCGATCTACGCTCTCGTAACATCATTAGGTTTTTTTTTATGCTCAAAGATCAGAGAACAGGAGTTGGATGGTCTAAAATTTGATACTTCGTTTCCTACCAGTGTACTTTGAATCCGCCTTGACTATCTTTCCTTTTCGCCTTTCCTGTTCTTTCTTCTTCATAATCCACGCTTTGGTTCCCTTCTTCGCCTCGCCCTTTGCCTTTTCTAGAAGTTTCTTCCTATTGTCATACACATCCACTCCTTCCATTCCTTGTACTGCACTTGTAATATCTTTGTTACCCTCTCCGCCGACCTCCAGCACCAAATATAGCTTTCTATTCTTCGTCTCCGGATCGTCCTCTAGCAACCCCGCTGCAAACCCAGCCTTTATAGCCGCAGAACAGATCATATCCCGCTGCTTATCGTCTCTTGGGTAAAATTGACAAACTGCTTTCCCGTCTCGTCTCAAAGATGCGTACAAACTATCAAAAAATCGACTCAGTCGTGTCTTCGGATCAACGCCTTTTTCGTCTTCGTTGCACAACCATTGGATGGCCGAAATACTGATCGCAGCGTCAAAGGTTCCTGCTCTGAAGGGGAGACCTTGACCCATATCTCCTAATAGCAAATCACCATCGACTTCGCGATCTAGCGCAACGGCGAGCATGGACGGGGATATGTCCATTCCTATCCAGGTGTGTGGGGGGTCTGCTTCTGAGAGGATTTCGCCGGAGAGACCGGAGCCGCAGCCGATATCTAGAATTAATGAAGGTTTAGTGAGGGAGAGGAGCTCGAGGGCGCGGTTGGTCATCGAAGCTTGAATTGACTGTATACGGGAGGAGGTGGTGTATTTGCGAGATTCAGTATCATTGTAGAAGAGATCCGGGGGGCTAGATGACGAAGTTTTAGCGTATGTAGCATATAAGACTAGATCGTATACATCATCTGCGTCTGTCGCAACTTACAGGTTATCTTCTGGTCGAGACATCTTGGGTACAGGGTAGCTGTGGAGCTTGGTAGCTTTTAAAACCCGGCTTCAAGATACTTGGAGTTTGAGATATGATTGATAAGGTGTAAAGTTTGATGTCAACGCGGGATCTTTCGTGTAAATGTATAATTTCTACAAGACCGCCGGCAGTTCGATAGCATCGGGTCGGTTGGAGGTAGCTTGTTGAGAGCTGTGGGTGAAGTCGTCGTTGTGAATATTAAAGAGTTGAAGGCGCCGAAGAAGAAAATTTGGCGAAAGAAAATGATTGGACTGTGATGGCAGGGTTCACAACGCACTTTCTGCAACAACCTTCAAGCTCGCCGACGAATAGGCTTCTAGTTCCGAAATGTTGTAAACGAGGTTAACGTATTGGTTTAGCCGAATACTGGCTCCTCTTTTTATAGCCTTATTGACATTAAATTATACTCATAAATTAATATTTAATATTTATAATATATATATATATATATATATAGGTATTTCGCTGTATGCTAGATTCTTGAAATCTATAACTCTAGATCATTTGAACGCCGAACTGATCCGTTTGATTCATCTAACCATGTCCTGGTATACTCCTCTTGAATGTCACTCCCGAGTCCCTGTTTTATAGGACTAATATCCCAACTCGGATCGTTGCTTACTCCTGCACAATACTGCCAGTTTCCCCAATTCCCACTGACATCATAATCAACCAAGCAATACTCAAACCATTCTGCTCCGATCCTCCAGTCGATCCCCAGCTTTCTTCCAAAATACTTTGCAACAACGTGTCTACCTCTATCCGATGTATACCCGGTAAAATACATCTCTCGAAGCGAAGCGTCTATTAGAGGGACACCTGTCTTTCCTTCTATAAATTTCTGGATCTGTTGCTTAACCTCCGGATCATCTCCGTGCTTCCACGCGCGGTCAAGGTCGCCTTTGAATCCTTCCAGTCTAAAGAGTTTGCAGCCATATTTTCGGGTACAAAGTCTCAGGTAGTCTCTCCATAGAAGCTCGGCTCGTACACCTGCAGTCCCTTTATTCTCGCCATCGGAGTACCCGTCAGAATATTGTCCCAGCGAGGTCTTACCCTCTTCAAAGTCGACGAGATATTCGTGAACCTGACGAGAAGTGATACAGCCAAGTGCCAACCAGGCTGCGAGCTTAGTACCGTGGTCATTTCCGACAAAGTCATGCCTGGTGTCTTGGTATGCGGTCATCGCGCCGGAAGATATTAAATGATGGAGGTGCTCCAGAGCATATGCTTCGCCACCGTGAAATGTGTGCTGGGATTTTGCGCCGAGAGGCCATTTTGGGATATTCACGGTTACCGGGTCGTCGTAGAGGGGTTTTAGGAGGCCAGCTATCCAGTCGTTTAATGTGTTTGGGACTTTGAACGGTGCTAATTGTGGAGGGATGTAAGTTGGTAACGGTGGTAGGTTGCTTGGCCTTGGTAGCGTCTTTCGAGGCGCATCTCGCGGCGGGCCCACTGTTTTCTTAAATTCTGAGAATTTATCCGGTATATCTTTAGGTGTTACGTATGGAAGGTCTCGACTATAATATCATTAGCATCTGTTTCAAGCATATCAGCACCCTTTAGAGAAAGGCGTACTCATCAACAAGAAACTTCTCATCTTTCCAAATCCTCACATCCACGCCCTTCATGCCTGCTACCCTAAACACATTCCTCTCGTCTGTCTTCTCGGCAACACCTTCTTCGGCTGTGATCCATACTCCCACGACTTCACGTTTTATGTTGCCAGCGGTTTGCCCGTTTTTAAACTCGTTGAGAATACCTTCGAGAACATCGTCTATCCTTCCAACCCGGATGACGAGCCCGCTACCCACACTCTCAAGACTGGTTTTAAAATCCCACACGGATTCCGCCCAGAATTTTGCCCGATGAGGTCCACATCGTGGGAAGCCGCCGACAACGCTTCGAGCTGGCGGGTACGGTGATTCTACTGGGGTGGGAGATTTAGAGGTGCCGGTCTCTATTTTTGTAGTTTTGTCAAAGTCTTTGGATAGGAAACCACCAATCTCGATTTGGCGAGCTGGGAAAACGTAGACGGGGAGGAGGTGGGTGAATCGCGTTTGGCCTTTGGAAAGGGTCTCGGAGATGTGGTGCAGCACAGGGTTGTCCGTTAGGCGGAGTTCGCGACGGACTATATCATTATTATAAAGCGGTTAGAAGCTTAAATGCTTCGACTGTCTTGTTGTAAAAGCGTACCAATGTAGATTAAGATTTTCTGCTTGTTTTCGCTCGAACTCGCCATCGCCTTTTTGGTCTAGCTCTGTTAGAGTGCTACACGGTCTAGTCTAGTGACGTGGAATGCGAACGAGAACCTCGGGTTGAAACGTTTAGGTTCGTTCGATTTCGCACAACCGTGGTGAAGATGTTGAATCAACTAGACGTCTCCGCGAGGTGAGTAGTGTTCAGGACGGGATTCTAGCGCCCTTGAGATCTCAGATCTCATTATCCCGAGGAGGGTGACTTTAAATACTTCGGGCCTTTCTCGATCGCATGCATGATCATGCATGACGGCGTGTTGCGTCCAGTCTGGGAGACTAATGCTGAAGTAGCTAGATGCTTCCGATTGGACGCCAGTCTGGTATTTAGATTACCAGCCTTGTAATTAAGGAATTAAACTGTGAAACCGAGAATCAATCCCGTTCCTTAAGCCGAGACAAGTGTCCTGGTGTCGCATTACGAATGCTGCATTTTTTTAAAAAGCATTCCTTTGATTCCCGTCTCTTGATCAGGCGGATATATGCTATAACCATTCTTTCCCACCCTGGATATCTCTATCCAGATCTATCCAGATAGATATACCTACGTAGATATCCACCTTGAAAGTTAACTTGCTTGGAAGGTAGCTTCGAGCGAGTAAACTTCGAGGAGCAGAAACAGGAAAATCAGCACCATTGGCGATGAGGAAATCCAGCCCTGAAAGTGGGATATTTTCCGAGCGTCCAAGACCACTCCACAGCTGCGCATAAAGGAAAAAGCGGGACAATCGGATGCACAAGCAAGGCAGGAAGCAAAGGTCGGCTTCTTTAGACCACTTTTGATCACGTGGTATCCCCGGGATTGCGTTGTGCGACGACGATCGCCTTGGCGCAACAACTCGAAATTTCACGGATAAACGTGGAAAGCTGGAGACGGTCTTTCGTGTTCGTTAAGAGCCGAAGCGGGGTCTAACTTGATACCGGTAACGAGACTAGGGCTAGCACTAGGCTAGAGCCGGCTTGTTTGTATAGCGACTTAAGTATTACTTAAGTATTACTTTATTGTCGAATCTACTTCAGTATTGTATGTGGATATTCGAGTATCTGTGTCAAGGATACCACCTTGCGGACCTCCTATTGGCGGAGCTGCATGCAGGTGCTCTCTTGCAGAGTAGCGTATTAATATTGATAAGCGAAAAAATATCCAACCCGTGGCCCTTTTTGGGAGCTTGATGAATGAATGTAGCTGCGTAGCTGGAGAAGGATTAATATAGAATTCGAATGCTAGAGGGTGTTTTGTTAGCGGCTTCTAATGCAGGTTACGAAAATTTATAAACTGGCCATATGAAAGAGGGTCCGCTTCCAAAAATTCTTTTGATGAATATTAAGAAGCCTACTCCGTTTCTACGCCCACCAGTCGAAAACCTGGATCTCGACACTTGGTCTCGGGCTTATAAAGTTAATGGCCACGTTGACGTTGTCGTTCCAATCAAGGTACAGAATAAACTCGATAGATTGACCAAGATGGCAGAATTATGGACCGAAATCATACACGAGAGGAATCTCGTTACAGTCTCTCTGCTCGGAGTGGTGCTTCGATTTGAGGTAGTACCCGTATCGACCTAGGTACCAGTATGTTAATGCCCTTACAATATCAACCTATAGAAACTACAGGCTAATGTGCTTAACAATGTATAGGCTGGTACATGGCGTACTATCCATACGCGGGACACCCCGTCTACCTCACTACATTGGTAGTCAGGTATAAATCCTCTTGGGAGAACACTTAGCTTTGACGGATTAATACGACTATTATATTTTCATCATTGCCAACTAGGATGGGTTCGTCTATTCCCAAAAATCTGATCGCGAGTGGCGTAAAAAGCGCCAGAGAAATATTGGTTCTATCTGCTTTGGTACGGACAAAGTCGGAATTGGGGCTTCAGATAGATGACGGGTGTGGAGTCGACAAACCCTTACAGCTTCGGATAGGCGGGACCGCGTGCATTCTCTATAGAAGAAGCCCGAGGGTTGTCAACATTCTTTAGAAATGTGGTTCCTACAATGGGTGTCAAATTATTTATTGATTACCAGTCATATAGCTAATTACTACTTTTCCTTGAGGTTACACCAGTGCTCTTACCCCTGAACACGATCTCCAGACGATTAATATGAACAGTAAGTGAAATAAATTGTACAAATTTTGAGCCTCCCATACCTTCGACCTGCGAGAAATAAAACTTACTTGATAAATTCCCCAGCACAGCTTATGCGACCACTATAAACAGACTTTTTAACACCAAATGGGCAACTAGCACTTCACCAAGTTTTATATCTAGCAAGTGGTTCATCCATTGATTATGGTTATGGTAACCTTGGTATCGCTCATTCTTATCAGTTTACCCGAGGGATGCTAGCTCTTACGGCTACATGATTCCAGCTACACAAATTCTCCTAAGCGCTGAAGAGATATTCGACGGCCTTTTAGCGGTTGTTGGTGTCTTGTGAAAAATAAAGTGGCCTGTACCTATACATCTAAATATCTACTTATTGACGGTGGTGTAATTATAAATGTAATATTCTTTCATCCCTAACTTTATTTGTATGAAAGCGAGATGTGTAGATTCAGGAGATAGAACAAATATTTGAGATTATCTGCAATCAGTACTTTTAAAGCCTAAGGAAGGATTGAGTGATTGAACATACCAGGTGCTACTTATTAACGGAGGCATATAGTGCATGCGCCTGGCAATGTTCATGAATACTAGCAAACCCAGCTGTCTTCTCTACCATCTATTTTAACGATTGATATACATTGTATGTATAATTATTGAGAACCAATATGGACCCACTTTCAGAAGCATTACTAGTGTAGTGGTGGGGACAAAGAAGAAGAAGAAGAAGAAGAAGAAGCTGTGTTGTGTGTTGTTTGGGGGTTGGGGTGTTGGTGGGCATCGGCAAAATCGCGTCGGCGCAGCTTCACCGTCATTTTGATTTGATGCGGCAGATTTTAGAGAGGTGGTCTTGTTCGTGTTCTTCCTCCTGACATCAACGTCAACACCAACCGTCTCACCCAACCACCACCTACAATACCCATCGCGTCCAGTATACCTACCTATCATCGTATCGACTCTCGAATCCTACCTTCCGAGTCAATCCCCTATACTCGTCCGAGAACTGTGCAGACCGCGATAGCCGCTGGTTACACCAAACATTCTGATGTCACGATAACCTGTAGATCTGACGTTTCCTTGCAGCCTGCCCTGGTCCAACCTTCGTATTTACCCATAGCCGCTGGCAAGTCCGATAAGATACGACGTATTTCCCGCTTCCTAATATTCCACAATGGCCTCGCCGCCATCCTCCATCGCTCTCTCCCAGACGACTCCTCCACCTTCCTTCACCGCGACCAACGGAAGCTTTCAAACCAATGGTCATGACGCTGGGTCAGGCGATGAAGGATCATCCCCTCGAAGCGCGAAACGCTCCCACGACAGCATGATGAAGGACAGCATGGACATTGATTATTCATCCCCTTCCCGCGCTCAACCGTTGGCGTCGGCTGGTTCGCCGTCGGCGTCTGTAACAACCCCTCAGGCAGACGAAAATGCCCGTCCAACAACATCCGGAACCGCCGCAGGGGCAGATGTATCCATGTTATCCACTATCAGCCAAGAGAAGGACACACCTTCAAAGGATGCCGGTGCCACCGGCCGTCGAAACTACACCACCTCGTTCTCCGGTGCTAAGATCAAACATCTAAAAAAGGCCGACGGAGAACCTCTCTGGCGGAAGGACATCCAATTCGACTGGCTGCAAGATATCTTCTTGAACGAAGAGAAAGCTTTCACCAACAGCTACACGGGAGAGAAGAACCAATCCTTCGCCGACGTGTACATCGATGCCATGGCTAGAAGTTCTAAGACTAGCAAGATTCTCCGCGACAAGTTGATGACAGACCGACCTCAGGCCACCAATATGGCGATGGTGTGCTTGCTAGTCAACATCGGAAGGATGAATACCACGCTCAATTGTAAGTCTTCCGCATATCATATGAACAATACGAGATAATGTCTAACATTCACGTCAACCAGTCTTCCCAGAAATGAGAGCCCAGCTTAGAACCTACCACGCCATCCCAGCCCTGCAGACCTACGTCGATCCGAACGCGTATAAACAACTCCAAGACGCCCCTCGTCTAAAATCCATCCTCAAAGGCGCCTGCGAAGACAGACGGGAGCCAACGACACTCGATGGCATCGTCAAAGTACCCCTGCAGCCCCGAACGAACCCTATCAATCTTATATTCGTGTTAGCAAACTACTCTCAAAAAGTTACTGAACTGCACTTCGGACAACCGAGAGACTTTTTTGATCTGGTGATGCGTTGGACTCTGAGTAGTAAATCGCGTGCTAGAGCGTTCTTATGGTTGATGTGGTGGTATCTCGAGAGCGGGTTCACAGCCAAAGATGCCGCTGCAAATCCGTTTGGTGTAGGATTGCCGCCTGATGAAAACAAAGAAGCCCGTAGTCGACGTGGTAGTGTAGCGTCGGAATCAGAAGGCGGGAAAGAAGAGAAGGACAAGGACAAAGACAAAGACAAAGAAAACGCGAAAGTAAAAGAGGATGACAAGAACGTACCCTCATTTATTGATGAAAGATTCAAGGGACTGCCAATTATTGTACCTGACTTTGACAGTTTGACGGAAGAACAGGCAGCGTCGGAAAATGTTGATACTCCGGAGGAACTTGTTTTTGGAAATGAGATGAAGGAGGAGAGATACAGTGAGTTTCCTTGCTCTTTATCGTCCTTTTGATGGATACCCACATGTAATCAATGCCTGAGCGCATTGTTACAATTGTGGTTCGCTTAAGGAAGAAGAGAACACGGATAGATGGCTAAAGAATGGATAACTACAGGGAAAATGGCCGAATTGGAAGCGGGTATAATCCCTACAAAGTCGTCGACAACAAAGAAAGTGAAGCGGCCTAGTAGTAAGTCCCCTTGAGCATTTCCCTTCCACTCATATGCAACCATTCTAATGCGCTGTGTTTTCTAGAATATGATATAGAGCCAGGCGCAAATTTTGTTTCTTCTCCTGTCCCCTCCAGTGAGTTTCCTTCCAACACCCTTTCAATTTTTCTAAAGTTTTACACCAAACTTCTACAACCTATTCCACACTCAACAGCAATCTAACATGACACGCAAACATCCAGCGTATGGCCGCTTCTCAGCTCGCGGACGCCGTCCTTACGATGAGAGTCAGATGTCGGACTCCGACGCTCGTAGCATGTCGCCAGATACGCTCGCCTCATCCGCCAAACGTGGCGGCCTCTCCTCCCGTGGTCTCCTACCAAAAGGCCTCGCCGGCGCCAAACTTCTAAAGCTCTCCGGTCTTTTACCGCCTCAGTCGGATACAAAGCCAGGTGAAAAAAGACCTCGTCCTCTAACGCAACACCAATTAGCAGTCCAGGAACACCGAAGACAACGTGTCGAAAGGCAAACTGTGAAAATGATTGATACCCACTACCGACGGACCAAACGTGCCAGGCATCGTGAGAGTGTGATGAAACGGGCATGGTTTCGAATCAAGGAGATGCCAGATCCCTTTTCGAAAAGTGACGATGAAGTCGATTTGGAGCACGGGTTGATTAGAATCGATGAGAATGAAGAGGAGATGGAAACTAAAGAGAATAGGAGGAGGAGAGCAAAATACAACAACGGAACAAGCACGAAGGGACCTGCAGGGTTAGTTCCGCTGGATGATGAAGTTGACGACTTTGGAGAGGAAGTTGCTGGGGTTGCCGCATCTTTGAGGAGAATTAGACGGCGACTACCGAGATGGGAAGAGGAAGATCGAGCGAGGAAGAAGAAGGGCCTGACTGGGGAAGTGGAAATAGCAGATCCCGAACCGGGTGTTCCTGTTACCGCGGCACGGGATAATGGTCGTAATGGGAAGAAAGGAAAGAGAAAGAGGGTCGACAACGATGAAGGGTTGGAGAGTGATGTTGAAGGAGCTGGGGAGTACGATGAAGATGACGTGTTCGAAGATGCGAGGGAGAATCATGAGGATGAAGATGAAGACGAGGATGCTACGGAAGAGGAAGACGAGGATGAGGAAGATGAGGAAGACGTGGATCCCGATGATATGGAAGTTGAGCTGCTCTGATAAACGTCTGCACATATTCTTTCTTTTACTTTATTTTCTCCCGAACGTCTTAATTAATAAATAGGGAGCTTGGATTTCTTGTTTGATTATATATGGATTGCCACCTCCCCCCCGCTTTCTTCTTAGTTGTATTTAATTCTTTGATGGTATCATATGGTGTGTCAACGGCTTTCAATGGTATTGCTCTCTTTTGCTTTGGCGTTTTCTCCTTCCTTTCCGTTTCCATGCTCTTTCGTCAAAGATTTTCCTATTTCTTTTTTTTCATGGACCTTTTATTAGAAGAGCCCATAGGGCTCGTGGTAGATAGAAAGATGGAGATATATATAAAGAGAATCGATATGTTCTAAAAAAAAAACTTATAACTTTGAGTTTAAAACTAATTCTCACTAGTTTCGCGATTATTATAAGGATTATGACCACAAACGTGTATAAATTTTACGCCATACGGATATTGTGAAATTATGCAACAGTATAGTAACAAATTTTGTAGCATCCATCTATAAAACGTATACGGAACCATTATTTCCCGCATCAAAACGGAAGGAAAATTTAAAGGATATATATAATCGATCGTAAAGAGGGAAACTGGGTGGTTAGGGATATTGTTTTGTCAATTATAAAAAAGCCTGGTAAAAGACTATTCTAATCAGACTATAAGGATGAAAAAAGTGTATACACGCAACGTTCAAAATCGTAGTACGTTCAATCATGGTCGGAAAATATCATTTCGAGAAAGAGACACAGGGGTAAACTAAAGTAAAATATGACAAAGGAAAAGGCGACACAGAGACATTAGAAGGGGAAAAAACACAAAAACTCCATGTAAGTGGGCTGAAAAAAGATGACAATGGCATCGATCAACAATGGGTCTTTTTAGAAATCGATCAAAAGTTGTTGACAAAGGGAAACACTGGAAGAAGAGAAAGCGCTTTTAGAACTTTTGAGAATTTGCGTCCGAACGGTTTCCAGTAAGTATAGAACATGCAAAAAAAAGGGGGCATGGCTATTTGGTTTATGCTGGAACTGGTGGGGCGGGTGGGAGGTCCAAGATGACACCGGTGACCTGTTATGGTTGTCAGTTAGAAATTTAAAAAAAAAGAAAAATGCAAGAGGAATGTTGGAGAGGAGTCGTAATAAACTTACAATATTGGCCCATCCGATCAACCGCCAATGCTTCTCAATTCTTCGGCTCAAAGCAATCTTCTCGCCATCCTGTGTACACGCCGGACCCGTGAGCACGAGCTTGGCCGCATCGGCCTTAACGTTCATGACCTTTGCTCCTGTTGCTGTGGATCCGATGTTTACCATCAAGACTTCACCCTTGGTCAACTTTGTAACCTTGGCCTGCTTGCCGTCAGAAGTCTTGACACCCAACAACCGACGGAGCAGGAAATAGTTGACTTCCAGCTCTGTGTAGATGTTAGGCAGTTGCCCGCGAAGACCGAGGACGAAACCGACGAGACGATCGGCACGGCAGATGGTTGGGTCGACACGAGTACCGACACCGACGAGACCACCAGGAACGGCATACCTGAGGTCGTTGTTTTCGGTGTAGAGTGATACGATACGAGAGTAGATGGGTGTGCAACTGATCTTTCCGTCGGCGCGAGAAACGAGACCAGGTCTTATTTCAACCTCGTCCCCGACCTTGAGAACACCGGTGAGGATAGAACCACCAGCGACACCTCCCTTCAGCTCCTCGATCTCTGCACCGGGCTTGTTGACATCGAAGGAGCGGATGACAATCATGTGTGGTGCGGCAGTGAAGTCTCGAACCGGGACGGGGATTTTCGAAACAATGTGATAGTTGATGGCGTCGATGTTGTATTTCAGCTGGGCGGAAATGGGGATGATAGGAGCTCCGTCGGCAACAGTTCCACGAATAAATTTTAGGATGGACTGGTAGTGCTCCTCTGCCTGGGCTTCCTTCATGAGATCGACTTTGTTTTGGAGAATGATAATGTGCTTAAGCTTCATGATCTCGATAGCAGCCAAATGCTCCGAGGTCTGGGGTTGCGGGCAGGGCTCGTTGCCGGCGATGAGAAGAAGTGCAGCATCCATGACAGCGGCACCGGACAACATGGTGCTCATGAGAATGTCGTGACCAGGACAGTCGACAAAGCTGTGTTTTTGTTAGCATTGTTTTAAACTAAATTTATATCCAATTTATATGATTTAGAAGAGCTTACGAGACATGGCGGAGCAGTTCGAATGTGCCATCGCAGCCGGATCTTTCACATTTTGGATCGATCTCCTTGTCACTCTTGAACGACTTGTAGCAGGTGGGTCTTGGGCAAGCTGGGTTGTTGCATTTGTAAATCTTGGCGTTGGCGTAACCGAGCTTGATGGTGATGTTTCGCTCAAGTTCGTTCTTGAATCTGACGGTTTGGACACCAGAGATGGCTTTGACAACGGTAGATTTTCCGTGAGCAACATGGCCGATTGTGCCGATGTTGATAGTGGCCTGTCGGGCGATGATTTCCGGGGTAAGAGGATTGAGCTCGGAGAAGTCGATGGTGGTTGGGTCTCGTTGAGGGGGAAGTTCTGGTTTTGGAGGGCCAGGGGGAGCTTCAGCACCCTTCTTGTTTTTCAGAATGGACTTCTTGGGGGCTTCCTCTTCGGACTCAGACTCGGAGCTGCCGTCTTCGTTGTTGGGGTCGAGAAGGTCATCGCCTTCTTTGACTGTGTTTCCAAACTTATCTACTGGGAGGTCCTCGTGCTCTGAAGTGCTTCCAGGGGAGTCAGGGATCCCCGTTTGCCAGGTTCCTGTATCCATATTTGCTGCGGTGGGTAGGTTGAAGGAAATGGTAAGTGGGGTCGGACGGAGGTAGGAGGAGATGTGAGCGTCAATAGTTGGCTGAGGTTGATTGGACTATTATTGTTTATGGATGGACGGTTGGAAGTTGGTAGGCGTGAATGTGGTAAGTACTGTCTGTAGGTGATGAAGAAACAAGCTGGATGTTAGCTGGAAATCCCTTTTGCAGTTTTTCACAACAGACAAAGAAAGTGGCTATATCAACCACAATAGAAAGAAAGCCAACAGTGTATTATTATATTACTAAGCAAGACGGGTAAACAAAGATGGAAGAGGACGCTAGCTGGAACGATAATACTGCAGCTGCCCAATTGCATTTGATATCTCTTGATAGATATACAAAGCCCTTGGGAATCTGAAAGAGGCTCAGGCCCCACACCACAACTGAGAGACGCCCGCTTACCACAATACGATGTTAGGACTGTCGGATATTGTTTATCGCTGGTCGCGGGTAACAGACTTGTAGATGTCTTTTGAGTAGTCGTCTTGGAGGTGATTGACGATGGTGGAGAGTAACAGAAGCAAGGTGAGTCGACAAGAGGTCGTTTTATGAGTCTTCTTGTGCTTGCTGTTATCGATAAAATTTTATTTGCGGACGTCAAAATTGCCTGTTCGGGAAAGTCTTTGAGCTTAGTCAGCTTCCAACAACAACCCGAATAAATCTACAGGAAAGAGATGGTATAAATTTGATATGCTAAATATCTAGATATCTGCTATTCGGTTTCCTAAAGGCATGAGATCATATCACATGAGTATATGTAATAATCAAACCTGCTTCCCATGATCTCTTGATATATTATTATTGCTTGTTTAGATATATTACCGGACCTCGCAATGGGCTCCGTGAAATATTAATATTCCTGCTTAAAGTTTAATTTTATGAACGTATGTATGAGTCATGGCCGGTTTTTCTTTGTACCATTACTAAAAACTAAACTTTGACAGAATTAGCTATAGCCAGTAATTGTTACATTGGTATACGCAGGAAGTGTCAAAACTTTGTGTCCACGGGCGCATACGGGTGGCCTCATTGATATCTAGATATCTATTTAATTAATACACAGGAAGAACGTTAACACTGGGACCAAATAAATAGTGATGAATGACACATTGAAGAACGAAAAGACTGCATAGAAAATGCTTTCGAAAAATTATAATTCACAGATATAGCAACAAATACCTGGAAGAACTCGAATCAAAGTTAGATCAGGAGCAAAAACGGACAGCTCGCACAATTATGGCAAGGTTGAAGAGTGCTACATAACTCTGAGCTGAGATGGCTCCACCTAAGCCTCATAATTGTTCCGTTATAGCGAACAGTATAACGACTAAATCTGTACCTATTTTACAACATTCTTGGGTTTAAATAAAAGCCCTATAAGGATTAGGTATATAGAAAAGTATTAAGAAATGAAAGTAACAATAATCAGAGAAGTATATGCTGTATTGTGATGAGCTATGGTTGATCAAGCGAATCTCTCTTCGGGTTTAATTTAGCCGGCGGCTACCCCCAACTCAATGCTAAGCCCATGAGAGTAGTTAATGCGAGGTAAAAGATACAACATCAGGTATACCAAGTCTTACACATCCTACTTCGTTTTACGAGGGCAGGAGATATAATATGCTTTAAATCATTCATCATTCAATTGAAGAAAAGAAGCTGAATGTACGTACAAAATAATAAAGAAAGCCGGTACGAAAAAAGGGCAATACCACCGTCCCGTTATCTATCTACACTAATGAAAACCGTGAAAATCAAAGAAACCAAAAGAAAAAGAAAAGGAAAGAAAAAAAAGAGCTACAAGGGGAAAGAAAAAAGTTGTAAGAAAAAGAATTTTCTACGCCTCCCTCTCATCCTTCAACCCTTCATCGCTAACCACCAAATCCGCCACCCGAATCACTTTCCTCTTTTCATAATCCACTTCCCCTTGCACTGGCCCTAACGGATCACCTGGAAAAACTGGATTATGTTGGTAATAAGGAATATCTATGACCCGGTAGCTGATTGGGAGCAGCTTGAGGTTGTCGCACTTAGATAGGTCGATGGTTTTCTAAGCCAATTCGTCCATCTTGCGCAAAACCTCGTTTGTAAAGTCGTGGGTGGAGCTGGTGCCGTGCATGTCGTAGGTCTTAACTTTGCTGTAGAGTGCAAAAAAAGACTAGTTAACATTTCTGTTATACAAAAGCGAGCTGGAAATAATGATTTTTCTTACCCTTCGGCGATAACGTTGTAAACTGCCTGCGAGATTCTTCCGGCGTGTTGATCAAGCCCCAAGTGCCTCAACATCATAGCCCCGCTCAACAACATGGCTGTAGGATTCGCTCGGTCTTGGCCCTTGATGTCCAATCCGACGTGTCTGCAACCTGGTTCGAAAACAGCATGTTCGCGTCCCATGTTGCACCCAGGAACCACACCGGGTCCACCGACAAGACCGGCACCGATATTCGACAGGATACCACCGTACAAGTTTGGCATAACGAGCACGTCAAACTGCTGCGGCTTGCTAACGGCCTGCATGGACGCGTTGTCAACGATCAAATCGTTGGTGATGAGCGACGGGTACTCCTCCGCGACCCGCTGAAAGGTCGACCTGAACAATCCATCACCGAGTTTCATGATATTGGCCTTGTGGATGACGGTAACCTTCTTCCTGCCGTTGGCCTTGGCGAAGTTGAACGCGAAACGGGCAATACGCTCTGATTTCGCTCGGGTGATGATCTTGAGGGATTCGACGACGCCGGGGACGGACTGGTGCTCGAGGCCGGAGTATTCTCCCTCGGTATTTTCACGGATGAGGCAGAAATCGACGTTCTGGTGACGAGTTTGCAGGCCGGGGATGTTCTTAATAAGGACAACCGAGGCGTAAATGTCTAGTTCCTGGCGGAGGCCGACGTTGAAAGAGGCGTGACCGGTACGTTCGAGGGAGGTGTAGATGATGCCTAGGAAAGTTCCAATCGTCAGCTCTATTATTCTTCACTAACTACACCGTTGGGTAAGAGAGTGTGTGTAAAGTACCCTTAAGGCCGACCTTGTTTCTTTTGAGGGAGGCAATGCACTCCTTGAAGAGGACGTCGGCATTCTTCTTGCCCTCCTCGAGACCGGAGACATCAATCTGCTCGAATTCGACGGGGACGTTGTCGGCCTTAAAGACGGTGCGGACAGCCTCTGCGGTTTCGATACCGATACCGTCACCTGTACACCTTAGATTAGAATTGTAAATTAAAAATTTAAAAAAAGAGGTAAACATCTAAAAGTACCTGGTATTAAGGTGACGACATATTTTCCGCCATACTTGGTCGGCTTGAGGAGGTCCTCGCCGACGGTGGTGGGGAAAGTGGCGTATGCTGTGGTTTATGGTCAATTGACGTCCGATATAATACTATAACAGCACGGTATAGTTATGCTTTATGGGTATTAACGTACTGCGAAGGGCGACAGCGGGAGCGGCAACGGTAGGCTGCGGTCTGACGCCGGAGCGAATGGCGGACTGCGGAGAGAACGGGCCATGTCAGTGGGCGGTTTTCTGTGTTGCAATTGCGTTGGAGATGAGGATTTTCTCCACGTGGGGGGAAGAACATACCTGGAGAGCACGCCTGGACATCATGGCGGATATAAGATGGGACGGGTATGATATAAAGAGAAAGGGAAAGGGAGAGTATAAGATAGTACAGTATAGTACGACAGTCAGAGTGGAATGGGTGTAGAATGAAAAGAACGGAGAGAAGACGAGACGACGGCGGGCGGGAGGATGTTAGATTTTGCGGTGGGCCGGGGCCAACTTTATCAGATTCTTTTTTTTCCGTTCTCTTCGGAAGGTGCAGCCAACCCGATAAGATCGTTTTTTTCTCTCGTCGCCGAAGTAACTGGCCAAAAAAGACACTAACTCTGAGGCATAAAACCCGACAAGGGCCCCCACTCCCTGTATATCGCATATTACGTAGTAGACTATACTATAATATATTACACACCTGCCTAAATACTCAGTAAGTTCTTAAGTGCCCAAACGTGTCAATCGGCCCGAGTGCTCACAGCCGAAGCCGAAGCCGAAGCCGATGTTGGAGTTGTATAAATTGGCTCCCTAGGTAACCACTATAATTAATAATGATATATGAATGAGAGGCTATTAACATATATACAGTCATAGCCTTATATGCAACCTTCGCGTTACCACGCTCTCAAAAAACAAGATTAAAATTTAAAAAATTAGAATGAGCTACTCCTACGTCTCCCACCTCCGGAGATCCCTAGTGCCTGTAATGTCTCCACGATGAAGTCAAAAATTCCATCGATCCCGCCTTTAAACAGTCCTTTCCTCCCTTTCTTCTTCGCAGAATCACCTCCTCCACCACCTCCAACAATACCAGCCGAACTCTCACCGCCCACCGAACTCGGCAGTACGTTCTCCCCGGCGCTCAAACTGACAAACAACGCGAAAGGTACCAGCCAAACGCAAAGTCCGAAGAATGCCGAGATCTCGCTGAACGAGGGCACGGGTTTGTAGTCAAGCGAGGAACCGTAGGTGTACTTGTGACGGTTGTGGGCTGAAGACGGAGCCGAGTAGTCGTACAGCGGTTCTGGGGGTTTCGAGAAGTGACGGAACCAGAAGATGTGGTTCGTTACTACCAATACTGTTGACATATTCACGTTAGCAAAAATTGAGAGCTTGGTGTAAAGTAGAGAGGGGACGTACTGCAGCTACCGACGAACCATCCGTCTGACAGCGCCACCATGGGGAACCGTCGTAGGTTCATGGCGTAGGCGCCATGGCTCGCCGCGCTGAAAATTGTAAGGAAGAACGGAAATCGATCGACGACAAGGAGGAGGACGTGGATCGTGATGATAGCCTGGATTAGGCGTGTTAAAAGTCGTCTTGAGATAACGCTGTGCTCTTCAACGAGCTCGGAGAGGTAGTAGAGGCCGGAAGCTGCGCATTCATATTTTTTGTTAGCATGCTTGCGGATTTTTCAAACATTTTCAGATAGAAAAGCTTGATAAGTGATAAGGGGGTTAGACTCGGATAGCGTACCGATGGCGAGAGTGAGGAAGGTGAAGCCGCAGATGATGCCGACGTAGCCGACGAGCGGGAGGATCCACATGGTTGAGGTGTCTACTCGATGGGGAGAAGCTATCGGATGTGGGTTGAAGGTTTCGTGGCAGTCGCCATGGTTTGGTGGGTTAATATCGCGAAGCTGTTTTATGAAATGGTGGAAATGACGTTGCAGTTGAAATGTGGTCTTCTCGTGTGGGGATCTCTCTCAACGCAGCAATTTTAGAAACTACCAACGAATTCTATATCGCATACTTATAAGATGCTCCAGCCTACATACTCAATTTGAAGTACTTAGTTTGTATAGGCGATACTAGTACATATCTAGGTAAGTAAATATCAGTAATTAAGTTAGTACTTACTGACAGTTTAACGGCTTGCCATTGAAATTTGAACAACGCTGTTGTATTCAGGAGAATAGATATAGATAGGTACTTAATCCAAATTCGGGTTTAAGATGTTGACCAATCATATCAAACATTCTGAATGCAACATGCAACGCCAGTTTCAGAGCTCAGAAGATCTCAAGCCACTTGAGGTCGATTAAATGAAAAGTTTGACTATTTAGAGCGCTGAAAGTCTAAACCAAAGGCTGTTTATAATACGCAATCATGTATTTAGCGACTTATATATACATGGCTGCACGTGACCACGGCGGTAGTCTCATATAACGGCTGTAAATAGCGATAATAGAAGCACCAGCGCCTAGAGTGCTGGGTGACCGCGAGCTCTACCACAACAAGAATCCCGCAAAGTTACTCATTCTCTACGCGATTCAGCTTCTTTGGTCATAGTTTCACAAGTGCAAACTGTACTGCGGTCAGCTTTCTATTAAGCGGGAACCTTGGATAGGGTCCGTATGCCCATTGCTCGCGTACGCCGTATAAGTCAACACCGACAGACACCAGTTCGGATTATCTGACTGCGGATATGATCAAAGAATCCATATATAAGATATCTTAGTCAAGCGAAGACTTGCTTATATCCAGTCAAATGATAAACCTTCGCGGTCTGGAGCGCAAACTCCAAATTGGCTGCAGATTTGACTTGTTTTTACTTTTAACAATAAGCAAAGAGGACAATTTACGTTTGAATTTGAAGCCCAAGTCCATAAACGCCTCTGTTGCTTTGGCCATGATGTTAAGTTGGAAGCACTGCTTGGGAAGCAAGTTTCAAGCACAACCGAGACGGAAAATTCGTTGTTAAAGCAGCAAGTTGTCCGGCGGGTATCGACAAGTGATTTTGCTGTCGGGCCAGCCTTCCATGCGCAAACCACAGTGTTGGAACGAGGCCTGTGGCGACGCCACACCTGTGATCCGTATCCTTCTATTCATATCGTCATTAATGATCCAGCTCGTAGCTTAGTAGCGATGGTGTAAGTTGATGGATGGTTACGTCTATATTCATTACGTAATTTTGCTCAATTATGGGCTGGTATTGAGAAGTTCTTCAAGATATTTATGACGTGTATACAAATGATATTGGAATTGAACTGTGGGTAGACTATAGAATTGTACTATATTAACTGTGTACACCCTTACAAATAAATTAGAGCCTTGATTGATCCACTCTTTATGCCGCTCAATGCTCAGCGCCAGGCACTTGCCTACTGGGCACGGCAGCCTCGTTCTGTGTCTGGGCTTGGGCTTGCCATGAGTTTTATATCTGGTTCACGACACCACTACAACTGTAAGATCAAGTGTAAGTAGCAGAGGAGAGTAATTAGGTATGTGTAGCCCATGTTTGTGCCAAGCGTAGACATTCGACCTTTCCCTTCGTTGTAAGCTGGGTTAGATGCCGGTGCTGTAGCAGTTGCAGAACCACTCCTGTTGACTGTCTTGGTTGCTGGCTTGGACGATTGCGACACATATACAGTTGATTGCGGCACATATACAGTCGATTCAGCTTGTTCTGTTGAAGCCTGGGTAGGGGTTGAGCCTCCGGCGGCAGCCTCATCTGCAGCAGATATACAATTGCCGATGCATATCGGATCGCCTACGTAGTTCCAAGTAAGGATCCCCTGACTCGGGTCGTTAGAGCTTTGGTCGACGAAATGGACCGGGACACTCCCGCAGGTGGTACATCCGTGTACAAGTAGAGCATCCGCAAGTGGCTTGATTTCAGCGAGAGTTATTGGTGTGGCCAAGTCTTGAGGGAAGACGCATATTCCTATATAAAAGATTTGTTTCGTCAGTAGTTGGTCTAGCTCATTTGGAGAGACGATAGTAACACCTCCAGTACCAATGCCACCTGATAGCGAGATAATTTCTTTGAGACCGACAGTAATTGGCAAGCTCGCCGAAACACAGACAATATGATCACCAGAATTGTAGGTCGTGTCATCCGGGAAAGCAGTCGAGTAGATGGCATCACGCAGGCCTTGAAGCACGCCAAAGCTTGCATCATTCTGGAATGCAGCAAGTGAACAAAGGCCGGAACCCCGGCAATTTATTCCTAGACCTGGTAACTATGTAATTAGATGCTTGTTGTAAAAATAGATCGGTAGCTTTACCATAGACTGTTGTCGTGTATAGGAAGAGTAAAATAGCATTATTGAGGTAAGCGTCCATTGTTATACGAAGAAAGTTGATATATTTTGTATCTGATCAGATGATTAAGAAGTATTAAAATACCTATCTCTTAAATGATTCTTCGAGGTCGAGGAGATTAAATTGCCATTATATCAACTGGACATATATATACTGGACGGCTCCGTCTGGCAGATCTGGCTTGCGAGACAAGGCTCTGTCTTTAGTAGATATTCGAAGTACGGCTGAAAGGTGATGTATCTTGTGTTACACCGCCTAAGCGCCTGAAATAAGTGTGCGAAAGTTTCATTTGTCAATTTTTCGGTATATCCCGTGCTGGATAAGAGGCATAAGCAAGTATAATGTATAGTAGTTGAGAAAGTAGGCCGAAAAAAGCAGGCTTCGTGCTTCGCGTCTAGTTTACGAGATAAAGGCTGAGCACATTGAACCGTGTGGGGTGTATAATATGTCCTTTCAACTCTGCCAACGCGCTGTATGCAAGCCACAGGCGCGAAAACACCAACATCTGGCGTTTTCACACTTTCTGCTGGCACACCATTCAATTAGATCGGTCGATCGATCGATCGATTTGAGCAAAATTACTGACCTGTGTTGAACGTCGGGGCTGAAGGCTGTTCTTACCGTCTCTATCCTCGCGGAACAATCTATTGCTCAGGGGGATGGAGCGGAGGTTGATCAGCGAGCTAAGTTAGTTATTAAAAACTTTATTTTTAAAATAAAATAAAATAAAAAAAGTCGTGGACCGCGACCTTCTGGTGGTGTTGAAATTGTTGCGTTTTGGTGCTTTGCCGACTGAGAAAGGCATGTGACCGAGGATGAGGCTCTGCAAACGGTGGGTGTATTGTTTCTCCATTGGATTTGATGTCGTGACTATTTTTATAATATATACCTACTTAGCTAAATAAGGTGTGACAGCGGCGGAGGAAGATATTGCGTTGGAATAAACTCTTGTATATGAATTTGCCGTGTCTGGTTTTGCAGGCCGGAATCAATTGAATATAATTTACGTTTAGGGAATACATACAATTTATATAAAATATGTAATTCCACCCCATAAGCCTCTGCAATTCATGACTAGGCTCTTAGGGAGGTATATATGTACAGAGTCTCTAGACGATGACTCGATCGACGTTTCTAGCCCAAGGCCGCCGCCATTGCTTGCTTTCTTACATCTTTTGCTCAAAAGCAAGCCATAAGCCGTACTATCCCAATTATAGCTCTGCCAATCAGCTCCTCTTCGCACCGGCGAACGCTCTCTCCACGCGATTCAGCTTCTTCGCCGTCTTGGCTTGCGTCCTCGTATTCTGACCCCTGACCGGCAGTCCCATAGCGTGTCTCCTTCCTCTGTAGGTACCCATATCTTTTAGTCGTCTAATGTTATCAACAATGCTCTTGTGCAGATCGTTCTCAATGGTTAGCTTTGAGAGCTCCTGTTGGACTTGGGTAAGTTGTTTCTGAGATAGTTCGCCAAGTTTTGCGGTCCGGTAGATGGTCAATTTCGCGCAGATGCGGGCGGCGATGTTGGGGCCAATGCCGTAGAATCGTTGGAGGGCGTTCTAAGGAATTCATATCTCGTTAGTATTGTTTTCACTAGAGGAAAGTGAAGAGGTGGGGGCAAGGGAGGGACTTACAAGGATTGGCACGCCCTCAGAAATGATCATGGAGTGGAGGAAGACCATCTTGACGGATATGAGCAGTCTCCAATTGCTCGTCAGAACTTTGATGGCCGGATATCGATCGTATCGTCGGCGTCGTCGTCGTCGAGAGTGGGAGTGAGCGGTGGTATGCGGTTGTTCGTGGTGAGGTTTTTCTGAGCGCTCGAATTTCTCGGCTAGACAACCAGATCCGAACAAGCGCAGCTCCCCCATCTTCCAAACCAGCCCAGCCCTTGCAGCTACCGTGGACAGTTCCCTATAACACGGTCCTACAACTATACCACAGATTCCCATCTCACTGCCATGCCGTTCTAGCCTGATTCTACACTTTTTTTTACTCGGGACATATCGCATCTTTCCATCCGTAACGTAGTTCGCATCGGCGCTCAAAAATGGGCAAGCTGTAAAGTGTCGCATATTTCGCCCGCCGTTCGCCTGCGCACAACCACGCGACAGGATCGTGTATTTCGAGATATCGATCTCTCTATTCGCACGCTGTATTTTCAGCCTTAACCTCATAGTCATGGTATTCCTAAAAACCCCATCTTTTCACTTAATGCTATATGCTAATTGGCTCGTTAAAATACTCGCAGGCATTCTCCATCCCCCGCAACGTTCCGTCCTTCACGAACCCGCAACGCCAGAACGAAGACTCTTACTGGGCCTCGTCGGGCTCCGTCCACAAATCTACAGGCGTCCAGAACCGTCTAGGCGGCATATTCAAATCGCCTAACTCCGACCTACCCTTGTACAAGGATAAACCGTATTACTCATCCGCCTCGTCCACATATGGCTACCGGCGACGGCGACGAGACATGTTTTTACGAAAACGAGTGGGTGTGATGGTCGTCATCGCACTCGCGCTACTATATTGGTGGTTCATTAGGAGTGGCGACAGCGGGGACGACCTTGCCCTTGGCGACGACGGCCTACCTCTTGACGATGACGCCCCGAAGAAGGAATCATCGAGCTGGTTCTCCAGCGATAGCGGTAGCAGTGCCAGTAAAAAGGCTGGATCAGAGAAGAAATGGCTGGACCGTCGCGAGAGAGTAAAAGAAGCTTTCATGTTATCTTGGGATGCGTATTCCACTTACGCTTGGGGCTTTGACGAATTCCATCCTATATCTCGGACGGGGACTCAGATGGCCACCAAGGGGCTCGGTTGGATTATTGTGGACGCCCTCGACACGATGATGTTGATGGGTTTAACGGAACCTCTCGCGCTCGCCCGCGAGTGGGTTCAAACCACCCTCACCTACGACCAAGACCAGGAAGTAAATACCTTCGAAACCACGATCCGAATGCTAGGCGGCCTGTTATCCGCCCACTACCTTGCCACAACTCTTAATCTCGACCCTGGCGCGAAACAAGAGCAGGATTTATACCTCGAAAAGGCTGCCGATCTAGCAGACCGTCTTCTCGGAGCCTACAGCTCCGCCAGTGGCATCCCCTTCGCTTCCGTCAACCTCAAAACTAGCAAAGGTGTCGAATCTCATGCCGACGGCGGCGCTTCATCCACCGCTGAAGCAACAACATTACAGCTCGAAATGAAGTACCTTTCAAAACTCATGGGTGAGAAAGTATACTGGCAGCGCGCAGAACACGTAATCAAAGTTGTCGATGACAATCACATGAAAGACGGCCTGGTTCCGATCTTCATCTACGCAACTACAGGAAAATTCCGAGGAAGAGAAATACGCCTCGGCAGCCGGGGCGATAGCTACTATGAGTACCTCCTCAAACAATACTTGCAAACCGGGGAAACAATCTACGCCGATATGTATCAAGAGGCGATGGCCGGTGTGAAGAAACACTTGGTGAAGAAGAGCCATCCTTCGGGATTTACGTTCATAGCCGAATTACCGCTAGGCATTGATACTACCGTATCGCCTAAGATGGACCATCTCGTCTGCTTCATGCCGGGTAACATCCTCCTTGGCGCGACCAACGGCACCACCGTAGCTGAAGCCAAAAAATCTCCAGGTTGGGGTCCTCGAGAAGAGGAGGACCTCAAACTTGCGAAGGAATTAATGCGCAGCTGCTACGAAATGTACAACGTCACGGCCACGGGTCTCGCTCCAGAAATCGCGTTTTTTAACATGGACGAGACAGGCGATAAGGATATCATAATCAAGTCGCAGGATTCACATAACTTACAACGACCGGAGACAGTGGAGAGTTTGTTCCTGATGTGGAGAATGACGGGTGATGAGATATATAGGGAATGGGGGTGGAAGATATTCAAGGCGTTTGTCAAGTATTGTACTGTCGAAGGAGGAGGATTCACGAGTTTGGATACTGTTTTGAAGGTACCGCCGAGTCAGAGGGATAACATGGAGAGTTTTTGGTTGGTATGTGTCCATCTTTTTTCTCCTCACTTTTACTTCGAGACACTTTGTCTTGCCATCAAATAAATACTAACATTTAGACTTTTTTTAGGCGGAAACGCTGAAATATTTCTACCTCCTATTCTCACCGAACGACTTGCTACCGCTAACAGACGTGGTGTTCAACACGGAAGCGCATCCTATGCCACGGTTTGACCCTTCGCCTTTATTCAAAACCGGGTGGACGAGAGGCCAAAAAATCGAAGAAATCAAGAGAGTGGTCACCGTGTTGAAAGAACAGGAGGCTGAGACTGAGGACCTCAACGTACAAACAAAGGAGCGTCATGAGGAATGAAAAATGCATAGTTAGGTAACCAACGAGAGACCTAACGGCTTGAATTTTTGCTATTATCCTTTCTTTCCTTTTGGTTTGAGCCTGCCATGAAGCTAGCGAGCGGTTGGATTTTTGTATATAGGACCCGTATATATTATAATGAAGCTAAGGAAAAGTATTCTGAGATTATGATGACAGAAACAACCAACTCGATTGAGTCATGCTAAGAGTTGACTTTAAGTCTATTGTATTGGACTTCGGAAACAAGATTCACGAGAGCAATGACAGGTATACGTCATCCTATTATTCTAAGATTTAGTTTAGAGAGGATAGTCTAAGGAACAAGAACAAGGTGGCAGGCAGAGTAACGAGTTAAAATATTATATCAGCATCTGGCGCAGTTGCTAGCGTTTGGTTGTAGTGTTTCCTGTGAAGGCAGCGCTAAACATTTTTGTTAAGCCGAGCTACCGCTTCTGTCAAAATATCATTCAAGCCACAGCTCTGGCCACAGCTGGCCATTCAAGCCACCACCACACCACAACACCTTTGACCTCATCTGAATAGATGGTTGAAAATACCCGTATCTCCGCCAGGCAATCATAAGCTATCGCAAATTGAATAAGTCCTTTCCCCCTCTTACTGCTATATTTAATGCGACCTTCGCCTCGTTTCACACTTGGTTTAGATTATTCTCCCTGGGAGAAAAGAAAAAAGCTCAAAGTTAATGTCGAATCATGTTAGACTGGTAGATGTCAGCGACTCGATGACTATAGGATCGCTACTAACAATCCAGAAACGGCGGGCAGATTTATTACAGAAACAAATGAGTCAGGTATTCTGAATAGGCTAGATATCGGTTCTAAGTTAAGCAATCGAGGGAAACATTATTTTCGTATTTCCCCTGGCAGCCATCTATTCAAATGAAACTGGCTCGACATCATGGCACCTCGCTAGCCACATTTCTGCCAATAGACCGAAAATACAAACCAGGAAGCATCCGCTCCACTTAGCACTATTTCGGCAACAGGGTGACTGTTATATTTTTGATACCAGCTCGCCCTGAGGGAAATAAGTTTACTACTTCTTGTTCGCGCCATCTTCCTTCTTTCACCCTTCTTCCTTACCAGGCAATCTTGTCACCCCCTATCGATAGCCACGTATCGCGAACTTCATATATAAAAGTCAGAAACTTTGTCGAGATTCTCGTTATATCATACACCGCTAGCGCGACTATATTCATAGCTTACATGTTTACGGTTCCGATATTTAGACCTTGTTATCGACGGGCTAGAATCGCATCGGGGATCGTATTTTTACCTAATAGTTAGATCGGTATGTGTTTTTTTCTTTTGCAACGAGTTGGATTGCGGGTGGAGTCGAGACTCTAGTTGAACAAAAGCTAACATCATGGTGGGTGTGATTAGACTGGCCATACTTCTGCGGGATATGAGAATAGCCTTGCTGTTGGTGTCCTGGTCAACGCTGGCTCTTGGCTTGCCTATCGGGTACGCATGAGATTCCTCATTCGATACTGGATCTGGATATGTGCTTTTTAGAGGCAGAAGCGCTGACATGAGCGGTGATGGTAGTAAACCTTTATGGACTTCTGTCAATTCTAGCGAAAACCTGGAAGTCGCCACCCAAGTAAGTACCCTCCAAGATCGCCCATCTTGGAAACCGGTCAAGATGTACTGACAAGTAGTGGCACAGGTGCCCACCTTAAGATACTCTTCGCCGCCATCCACCTCGAAACCTAATCTCAAGCCGCGCGACCCTTTCTTTGGCTTCCATTTCCGATACTACGGGCCGCCACCGATTATGCCAATCCCCATCAAAGCCGGGCCTCACAGGGGTTACTACAAGCGGCGAAACGAAAAAAGTTCCCGTCATAAACTCGTACCCAGGCAAGACCAGGCAGCATTAACTCTCACGCCTGAATTGATAAAATCGCTCCGGGAAATTCTTGGAATTACATCCACAGAAACGGCGACTTTGACGACAACTTTGACAATTTCCACGGTTCTGAGTAGCACAACTTCACCTGAGCGTACCAGCACCATACTGTTCACGACGATAGTAGAGTACATTCCTTCAACCTCGTCTGTAGAAACTGGTGCGGCTCGGTTACCGCATGCCACTGCTACGCAGCCGCAAACCACGTCAATGACAACAACCTCGACAGTAATAATACCGCCCACTCTGACGAGCAGCACAAAATACTCAACTACAACTGATACACGGCCAACTCAAATTTCAAGTATAACGCTTCAAAACCCCCCGCTTCTAGTGAACCATCCGAGTAGAATACCCCCAGGTACTCTTATGGCCCCTACACCGGATCCAATGAGGGTTTTCAGTTTCACTACGTTCTTGAGCGTTATTGAAAGTCTACTTGACGGCGTCCAACCGACACCCACATCAACCAATACCTCGAACCTGAGAACTTTTAAAGATGTTGAACCGACGGCTGCACCAACCGCTCCACCCACTAATACTGGATTGGAGAAAAAGAAACCGCAGGAGTACGGACCCACTACTACATCGGAAGCTCCGCCTGCCCCCACTGAAGAAACCAAATGTCCAGGCAATAGCTGCGACGGATCGATACCTCCCGGCCGACCTTACTATCGTAAACGGTTGGTAAACATAGATCATGAGGTTGATGCTAAACCTGTCGAACTGCAACAGACTTCGAAGCGTTGGTTAAGTATCAAGCTCCCATGGGCCGTGACAAATTGGAGAAATGGATATCCGGTCTCTGGGAAACATAAAAATGTCACGGATTTTCTGGCATATATTTCTCAGAACGCAGAACGAATACCTCGGATTTTTCTTTCACTTACTCGATATCAAACTACGAGAAGACTCAAACCCGACAAACATATCGATCCTGGTGGTAGAGCACGCCATGATAATTACGGAATTAATATCCCAAGCTGTCTTTAACAAGCAGCTCAACAAGGAAAAATGCTAAGATGCCCCGGTGGGAAGATACCATGTGGATAAGGACAAGTGTTTGGTTTTATGGGATTTCATTCTTCTTTTCTCCTGTTCCTTTTCTCCCTTTCTCTCAAAATGATACCCTTTTATGGATTCGCTCTGGCGGCGTTCCAGGCGAAATTAGTTTACGGCGCACGCGTAGCATTCGGAGTTCTTTCTTTGCCTTTTATTATTAGGTCGCAAGATTCCCCTGTATAATAATACAATACCCTGGTTTAAGTTTCCAATAGTTTACATCTGTTCTTTAACCATAAAGTTCTTTCCTATTAGATCTCTGCCCAGTCTTTTTTCTTCTGCTTTGTTCTGTTTACTATTGTTCGAGTAGATATGTGGTTTCTATTGCTGCTAGTGCAATTACGTGGACCTTATAAGACCCTCGTTTGTTTCATAGATTACCATTTTTCTCTCATGCCTTTGTCGAAGCTTCTCAAAAAGTATCTAAGTATTTTCCTTAGATTTATCTCTCAGTGATTAGATATGGCGGGTTGGCTATCTAGAGATCGGAGTATATTAAGATTCAATGTTTAATTAACTATATCAATTCGTTGTGAGGTTTTCATGTTTGCCATACAAGTACTTGAAATAGTCCTAGTTAGATGTAAAGTCACCTCGATCTCGACATACATAGAAAACTGGTGTTACGGACTGTGATATTCTCGTATTGCCTGCTCAGTCCACGAAATTTAAGGATCGAGTACACGGAATGAAAACACGCAACTCACCGTCATAACGTTATAGCTAGTATGTACTGACGGAGATAACGAATCAACCACAACCTGAACGCGACTTCCTCTATCGGCCCAATATATCAATGCTCGTCCGGTCCTCGAGCCACCAGCGGGTCATATCAGTCACTAATATCGTTGTCGTCGTCGTAAGATCCGGGGGGCTCTTGGAGGGGCTGTGCTACGGGGAGTTTTGAGTTTTGCGTGTTGCGTGTTGCGTTGTTGCAGGGGCCACGTAAGAAAGAACGGACGTTAATTTCAGGGACGGTCCACATGATATTAATAGCTCAGCTCCCGCGCACGACAGACTGACATCTCATCTTCATCTTCATCTTCATATTCAAACTTCAACTTTCATCCTCAACTTCGACTCTATCGCAGCTCTCCTTTAGTCGAGATATATATCTATCCAGAACTGCCAGCAGAATCGCCGTCTAGAGCTACCACATCGAATAACTACAGAAATTAGAAGCGACAGTTGCCCTACCCGTTTTAGCCACATCTAAGCTTCTTGCATAAACTTTTTTTTTCGCGACAGCCTCCTCTCTCTCTCTCCTCTCTTGCTCTCATCCTTAGTTCACCAACACCGATCCACTATGTCTGCCTTCAGCATACCCTACTCGCTGGTCACCGACCGCCTCAGCTCTGGCATGGCCAGATTCCAAGTAAGCATTCCCACTGTCTTCCTCAAAATTACCCCCTTTCTATATCGCCAGCAAAAGAGAACGGTCCGTTAACACTCGCTACAATAGAATACCTCCCTCTCGGCGCGCTATAACACTTTACGCCCAGTTTCCGAGTTTTTTGACTTTCGTCGCATGTCGAAGCCTGCGTCCCTCGGCGAAGCTCAAACCCGTATAACATATAACCTCGGTCACTTCTCTTCAAACTACTCACTCGTCTTCCTCATCCTCGCGATCTACGCTATCATCACAAACCTGCCGCTTCTGTTCCTGATAATCATCATATTCGGAGGTGTCTACGGTATCGGAAAACTCGAGGGTAGAGATCTACAGATCGGAAACTTCAGAGCGACGACAAATCAGCTGTGGGGGGTCGTTGGAGGTGTGGGTTTCGTGCTGGTTATTTGGTCGGGACCGTTCCAGACATTGTTCTGGCTGATCGGTGCGAGCGCTCTGACGATTCTGGGACACGCCAGCTTCTTGGATAGACCGATTGAGAATGCTTTTGCTGAAGAGACCGTCTAAAGGAATCCGATAATTTTTTTATCGCGACAACGCTAAAATCGCGCCAAGGATGTTGGAGCTGAGTATTGAAAGTTGACAGAACGAAGGCGATGAGCACGGGTATCCTTATATATCGTAAGGTTGACGGGAGTTTGACGGTTTTAGGTAGTAGTGTAGAGGTTTTTATCTCTGTTCTATTCATTGTATGTTTCTTATGTTCATTTTCTTATTTCCAGTTATGGTACGTACGACCTGATAATTAGACGCGGCGTCAGCTGCACTTCATACATGACTTCGAACCACATGAATCAGTGTAATTTTATTTGACTGCACAGTTCTCTTCAACTGTATAAGCATCCTTTATTAGTGCATCAGTCTGTGGCGCATATAATCAATTTCTCATCGAATTGTAACATATTGGCACAGGAATTACCAAATTTAGCCTATGTTTCAAGGGCTCCCAACTCAGTATCTGTGCTCGGAATGGTAGTTGCGTTAGTTCCTACCAATCAACCAGATAGGCACGCTTGGATCTAGAAATCTTTGATATGAGAAAGTTATGTGAACTGTATATAGATTACCTAGCTGAAGCCCGATCCGTCACAGCAAATCAGTGCCGCAATTGTCAGTATCCATGTGTTCCTGTGGCGTATAGCTCCATATTCGATTTTGCTTTGTTTCAAACACCAAATATTTGCCACAAAAGCTCGGTTGGATGTATATATATATATATCAGAGCTTCATAGAGCTTGTGTGAGGCGGCGAAATCTCTTGTAGACATCTTTGAGTATTTATATAACATCTGACATCCTCTGATTGACCATGTGAAATTCAAATTACATCCGATTACTGGTGAAGATCTCTGTCTACACGATACCATCTTTATCAAGAAATTCGCAAAGCTGATAACCTGGTACCTTCATCCTCGTAAAGCTTTTATCAGTCGTCTCAGATAAATACGGATTACTAGCTATAGCTACGGGAGAAATTTTGTTATGCATGATAAGAGTACCCTCGATTGAGAACGCATCAAACTGTAAGTTGCTTACTAGAGTAGAATAGAAATATACGATTATTTGCGAGACATTTTGCTAAAACATTTACTCTCTCTTAACGGTCAATGGAGAAGTATTTCAATAAACCAAAATGTTATTTGAATATTCTTCTCTCTTGTTAGCTATCCTCCTCTTCTGCAGTCCTGTCATTGGCGCCAATAACTGCCACCCAGATGTACCTCAAAACTCTGGAACTTGCATAATCCGGGTCTGGTGGTCCCGCTTCAGAAGTACCACCGTGAACTGGAAATACAACGAAGCAACCACCGTACACGAGGACCTTTACGTCAACATCATCGACGGTAAAGGAAATCGCATCGACCACGATCTAAACCCACCGGTCTACGTTCGCTGTAATGGCGAGGGCGGCGGCGAATGTAATTTCGCCTCCGATTTGAGGTATAGGTTCAGACTAAGCCCGCAAATCCAACGGGATTATTTGCAATTCTATTACGGATGGCCTGGTATGAACGAGTCCGCGCAGGCGTGGCACACCGACCCTGAACCGACGGCGGGGAGAAGTTTTGTTGATATTGCTCAGAAGGATATATTTCCGTATTGCGAGGATAGTGGATGGGTACAAAGGGAGAAGGACAAGAATGGGGTATACTTGTGGCCATTCGATGAGTCGCGCATTCTAGACGCTGTGGTGAGTGATAATACATTTGACCGCTGCTTCTACCAGAGAAATTCAAAGCTAATAAGAGATAGGCTAAGGAAGTAAAATGCTTGTTCAATTGCGATTATCCTACAATTAAACCTGATCCAGACTGTCCGCAGCTTGGGTGACTTAGGTCGTAAGGGTTTGGGGTGGGTTTTTAATAAGCTAGTCTTGTCATCAATTCCTGATACTGTTCAATATAGAAGAGATAGAATTTCTATCACTTTTAAATGTCATAATGTCAATAACGTTTCGTAGTGGTCATATGACATTCACAGTAGTCAGTAGAAGCTATTTGATTTTCATAAGTTTCCTAAGCGTATTTGTTCTCAGCTGTTCTGGAAATTATCATCCGCGGGGGTTCCGGTTTCGACTGCAAATTCATCTTACCAGAAGAATATCTTCGGCCGTGGTCTCGGGTTACAGGGATACTAGATACTTTCCACCAAACGACTCTTCGTGAGGTTTGAGTAAAATTTTACCAGTCCGCCTTCTCGCGCCAACCTTGTGCTACCATTGCCATCCTGGTGTACCTGGATTCAAAGGGGGATCATGCATAACAGTCAAGGGGTAACGATCACATATTTTACTACATTAACCCTTGATGCATCTCGAAATTGAATAAATGCTCAATGTACATTTATATATGTTACAATTCCTATTCATCCTTCAGCTCTCTCTCGTTTGCGCGTGTGAAGGTGTGGGGACCGCGTTTCGAAGGGAGCACAGGAGCCAAGTTTCGCGACATGCAGGTTTAAACCAGAAACAAAAGGTCGATGGTCTAACCCCAAAATTGTAACACAAGATCCGAATACTTTGGGTAATAGTCTATTTTAATTGGGTCCGCTCGGTAAAGCTAGTCTCAAAATTACCTATTACGGTACTAGCGTTGCGCCGAAGGCGCTTCTTGGACTCAGAAAGTTTCTGGTGTTTCAGCTTCAGCATCTGAAGAGGCCATGCATAGCCGCAAACCAACGTAGGGTTGTATGGGCAACACAGGATAACAAGATGGCTGGTAGCCGGGTTGACCGAAATGTCCGATTATAAGAACGATCCATGTAACCTCCATGGATTGTTTTTCAGCATCGGCATCAGTAGCTCCTCCAACGGTCAAACCATCTTCTCCACTTCTTACCTCTGGCAGGTCCAATCCAAATTTTTGAAAATCTATTTTAATTATTACGACAAGGCCGGTCCTTAAATTACTCTTTCCCTCACTAGATCACGGTTTAGTCCCTTAGCCTACAAACCTCCAACATTAAAAACCCTCCGTCATTCTCGGCCTATCACGATGAAGTTCTCAGTTCAGCTTCTTGCTCTTCTCTTTGCAGCTTATGCTGCCTCGGCAGCCCCTATTGCCCAACCAGAGGCTAAGACTGAGACCCCAGCCGATATCGCAGCTCGAAGTACCGGGTCTTTGTTGGAATTCATGCCCATCTTATGATAATTAAAGATGCAGTGCGTTTGGGGAACAACCGATAAGATCTTTAGTCTTGGATAGGTCTTTACGAACTGTCTAACATGGAGCCTTCTCGTCGATATTGCTTGGTTACTGCTTTTTTGTTAATCTTTTACTCGATTTGGTGTATTAGATAGCGTTGGATAGAGCACCGTACTCTCGGATTAATAATGAATAATGATATCATGAACACATAAAAACGGGATCTTGATTTTCCCTGTATTTGAAACCACGCTTAAAATCTCGTAACGTTTGTCAAGATGAATATCCATTATGCCGACTAGTCTCGAAGGTAACCCGAATAATGAGTGCTTCTAGATTGTGTGTTGACATTGTTGCAACATGGCGACTTCCAAATCGGGGCAAACGCAGCCGACCGCTGTCTTAGCTTCGAGCTGGTCGCGAAACGACACCTTTGCTTTAAGTTAGGTTACTGTCTCCTTCTCTCCTTCTTCTACCTCCTGTCACACGAACAATAATTCGTCTCCACCACCTCCCCACAAGACCACCTAGGGATATCTGAAAGGCAATCGCACCTAGTAACTGGCCCATTGACTATCTACTATTTTACCCTACCGCGATGAAGTTCGCGAATTCGCTGCTGCTATTATCAGCAGTAGCTGGCTTGGTGGCTGCATGGAGCAAAGAAGGTATTTTGATATTATCTCGGAATTCACCTAAAAGCTCCTAGCTAACCCCCTTTTTTCTCTCTAGACCACGAGATCTTCCGTCTTAAGGATGAAGTCGAGGCTACGGAAGGCAATATCAACTTCTACGGTGTGTAACACTGCCCATATACCTCTGTCGAGTACAATTTGCGCAAAATTTGAGCTCTGTAGCTAAAATAATCTTTTTTATTTCTAGAATTCATCAATGCCCCTTCAAATCATGCCACTCAAGATGAACTTAACAAAGCCTACCGCCAAACCTCCCGCCAAATCCACCCGGACAAGTTCATCCCTCCTGCGAAGCTGAAAAAGGCCGGCAAGACAGCCACGGTTTACCCACCGAAATCTACCTACATTCCCCAAAACCGTAAAGCTGCTGATGAGCGTTTCGCTCGTCTCGGCTTGGTCGCCAAAATTCTCAGAGGTGCCGAACGTGAACGTTATGACCATTTCCTTAGAAACGGATTCCCAAGATGGAGGGGCACCGGTTACTACTATGAAAGATTTAGACCCGGTCTCATCAGCGTGTTGATTGGGATGTGGGTTGTATTGGCCGGTGGCGCGCATTACTTGACCATGATGATGAACTACACTCAGCAGAAGAAGTTCATGGAGGGTTACATCAAGGACGCCAGAGTAGCGGCCTGGGGCAACAGCGGTATTGGTGGCGGGTTGAATCTCGATGCGTTAGGTGATAGCGGCACCCCACCACCAGCTGGTGCGCAGGGCAATCGAAAACAGAGACGTGCGATGAAAGCTTCCGGTGGCGCGTCAGGAACCGCTACACCGCCTGAGAAAGTACAACATGTTGCCAAGAGGAAGGTTACGAGCGAGAATGGCAAGGTCTTCATGGTCACTTCGCTTGGAGATGTATCTTTGTTGGAAGAGGACGACGATGGCGTCACGCAAGAGTATCTCTTGGATTTGGATGAGATTCCAAAAGCCCAGTGGAAGAATACTGCCATGGTTACGATCCCATTGCGACTCTATGGCTTTGTTCTGGGGAAGCTTGGAATGAAGACTGGAGAGGCGCAAGAGGCCTTGAACGATGCCCCAGAAGTTACAATTGTAAACGGAGGAGCAATCGAGAGGAAAGGGCTGAAGAAGAGGTCAAATCGCCAGGGAAAGAAATGATCTAAGTCACAGCTAGGCGAGAAGTAGTTAAGATTAAATACGGATTGATGATACCTTTGGTGGTGATGGTAGTGTAAATGAATAGAATTTTGCAAACTTCGTTGGCATTTAATTAGAGTACTATACAAAAGTCGTGTTTTCATTCATTTCACCCCAGTATATGTAACTTAATTGAAAGATACGAATTTAATGTTTATTTCTTTTGTTGAGACGAGTTCGCTTTGCCAACAACACGCCGTGATTGAAGCTGAAGCGGTCTTGTGCGCTTTGGGATCAATTTATCTGCAGGGCTAGCTGGATCGCCCAATAAATGGACCAAGAGCCCAAGTTCTTTGAAATAATAGTTTTCTTTTGCACGTTTCGGCTCGCATGGTTCTGGCAAATAATTGGAGCTATTTATCATGATATCAAGGCTTCGACCGACGTACAGGATTTAGGATATATCTCTCATACTATATATAATATTACAATATGGAGGTCAAAGAATACGGTATTTCAGATTTTTAGTCCCAGCACACGATTTAAATGCCTCTCGAGACCATTGCTCAGTGGTTTAAAAGCTAACGTTTTCTTAAGAACCACTCGAGTTACCTCGAACATTTAGAGACCTTAGATTGGAATTGACCGAGTTCATTCTCGAGAAGGCATCAACGCCACCGGGAAATCCGGAAATCGAAAACCTTATGAGACATTCAGAAGCGCTAAAAGAAAAATACCTTTTCGAAGGCCCATATTACCCGAACTATGCAAAGGCAACTGCCCACCCCGATCACAGAAGCCATATCGGTCCTTTCTCTTTATTCTTAGGAATTCACAATCATTCCTCGGATTTAGTAGAATTTGTTACGACAGAGATTGGCGCCGGAATATTTCTCGACCCGCCTCCAGAGAAGATTTTCCGCAAAATTCAAACCTTCGTAGTTTTACAGAATGAGGATGCATGGAAAGGTCTAGATGAAAAGTTGGGTATAGATGTAAAACTAGTTTATAAACGCAAAGATGGCAGCCAAATCACAATTGCGGTGAAGAAGGCAGCTTCCGGTTCACCGACGCAAGTTACATGCCAAGGGTTGGAGCCAGCTATGTACTCAATTGACACCTTGTTCGATGGTGCTAACTTGGTGATATTGCCACCAAGATAGTTTTAGACAAGAGAATGTGTCCTTCTCTTAAACGAATCAAAGCTTAACCGGATCAGAAATCCGCCTAGTCATGTGCTCTCAGGAACCGTTCTAGGAATCAATTAGCCTAACCCCGCTTCGGCATGTTTAGCCTTCCCACCAACGCAAGATTCACGATCTAGATCTGTTTGAATGCCGAAAGGAGTCTAAGCGCGTGTCCGTATGCAGGAAGGAAAAACTTCTTTTTGATATTCCCAATCTTCTAATTCTTTCTCTCCCGTCAACGCCGGGTAGTGAATATACTCTAAGACTTTATATCTTATTAATCTCTAGCCACTCTAACAGACCCCAAGGAAAGAAAGGTGTTGCCGTAACTGCAAATCCAACACATATTCGACGATCTCTCGACGTTAGCCGCCAGCCGCCAGCCGCCAGCCGCGCCAAACTCTTCGACCCCGCCTGACCTGAGCTCGAGCCCTGATGGAGACACAGCGGCAATGGACCCGAATCCTCAGGAAGACCTCTCTTCTCACCAGGTGTCGATAGTCTACTGTCCCTCTTGCGGTGCCTCCGTCGGCCTGCCCGTAGTACCACCCTCAAACGCGGGTCTGTATTGCGATATTGTACGTGTTTATACCCCTTAGCTCAGGCTAAGTGAAAAAAGTTATATGATTGATATACTAACGTTGATTTTTCTACGCTTGCAGTGTACATCGCCCGACCTTCTAGTCTCTACAAATGATGGCGTGGACTGGAACCCGCTATCTGATGCCTTCAATGCTCTATCTCTCGGGGCCGAACAAAATGCCCCTGTGCCCGTCGAAGAGGCACCAGTGATCGAGCCCCAATTAGACAACCTCGAAATCAACCCAATTACCCCAACAATACAAGAAGAGATGAAACGCCGTTCTCTAATCCTTTCCGAACTTATGAACTTTCGTGGAGCACTGTACCCGGGAGACTACAATGAACCTCAAATGATAGAAGAAGAAGAACCGACAGGTGAAAGCAGCGGTAATAGCGGACAGGGAATGGTAGAAGATGATGCTACCATGTCAAACATGGCACGCACGTTCCATGAACTACTGGATCTTCGTCGGCGGAGCGGGATGTTTCTCTTAGATGAGGTGGATACATTACCATCTACGAATCTCATGACGACAGAAGAAGAAATGTTGCCGGTGGAGTACATACAAGGTGCTTACCCCAATGGGCAGTACCATCAACTACAAGATGGTGAAGAAGAGGGCATGTATGACGACCCGCCAATAGAATACGTGATGGCGCACCCACCAGTACAGGAAGAGCGGGATATTTGGAGCGCAAGAGGAGCTGATCAAACACAGCCCAACGCGAATTTAGACCTGCCGAGCAGCAATAACGATGACGATGACGATGACGATGAAGGACAGGTGTACGCAACACCAGAACAACGGGAGGAGATGAGAGCGAGGAGGAAAGAGTTGCGGATGAATATGGAATTACGGGAGCAAGAGATGCTTTGGAGGAAATATGGCGTTGGTGGGCTGGGGGTTAGTAAGAGTAATTAAAATTTAATATCATATAGCGTAGTGTTCGAGGATATTTGTATTAAAATTGTCGTATTCAACGTGTAGACCTTGGTATTTAAAACCGACGCTACGCTTCCAATCAAAGACTTCGGCTTCAAGAATGCGTAGCCTCGCATACCTGCTATCATAGTCCCAGAAGAGACAAAAGCGTATCAGAGAGGCTCCCTTAAGACGAAGCAAGAGTAGAATTGGTCGTGAGTGCATATGAGTAGCTGCTCAGCTTATACTGCGTTTTCGATACAATAATGCTACTTTCTATTCTGAGTCCAATAGGGTTTCAACTTTCGGTTTGGTATACGGTTGATTCCCGGAGTACTATCAGTGTGATCTTAAATATATGGACCGCCGCCGTCTATATTCGCTTGCATCATCATCATCGTGAAATTGATCTAGCCGCCGGCGTAACCTTAGGGGCCATTTTCGTGTAGAGTATCCATGGATCAATTTAACCATCCAACCGTATTCAAGGCACCAGTCATATACTTTATGCAATCTCCTGCGCTACTGCAAGCAGAGCTTTCAATATCATACACAGGACACTTTTGCATGCGCCGTCTGGCTACTGAATAAGGTGACGTCCATCTCGTCGATATCGGGTTACCTCGCGCCCAGCCAGCATTAAACTGCCCTTTTGCTCTTAAGTTGACTGTCTTCGGCACCTCTTCGCCGATATCCTAGTTCTAAAAGTGTATACGTATACTAGAAATGTGAAGGGTTTTCCGGGTTAATGCCGGATATCTTCAGCTATGGCAAGACAGACCACCTAGATAACCTTAAGGTATACATATGTTAAATTCAACCATTAATAGAGCTTCAGTATCTCCTAGCTCATCGACAACGGATTTCAGGAGCCTAACGCGCCTCTATTCCGCGACTTCTAATTAACCATCATTGTATAATTGGTCTCTAGATTAACGTGAAAAATGATAAAGCGAAACGGAAGCTTCACAACGTAATTTAAAGTATTTGAAAAGAACAACTGACTTACGCATATCCTTATCAGTATCCTGGATAGAGAACTACACCGAACCCGAATCTATAGAATAAGGTTGTGTCGCCTGTACCCATTAAAATGATTCGATCTTGGTTCACTGGTTTCTTAGGAAATTATATGTGGGAGGAAACATTAGTCAAGCCTAACGATCCTAAATATGAAATGATGCTATAATCAGGGAACTCGCTAGAGCCCGGGCGTCATCTTAGCTTAACTAGGCGAAGATATCTTTCGAGGATATCTTTCACGAAATCCCACCAAGACTCCACTTTTCCATGACTTTCTTGCTTTTTCGCGTCTTCCAACCTCCGCGGTTGTTGGTCTCGTTATTTACCCGTGTGCATGCATGTTTGCCAAATAATGCAGTCTCAAGCGTGAGCTAGGGAAATGTTGACTTTTTGCAAAGCCCTTGATCGCAGAGGGCTACTGAAGAGTTGTCTGTTTTTCGAAGCTTGGACACTGCATGAAATCCTAGCTTGGGAGAAGAAATCAGACAGGATATTCGAAAATATGCACTGAGTCCATTACTAAAACCGCAACCAAGCTGACCCCTTGGCACTCACCATCGCGGTGGCTAATGAACGAACGACGGCCACACCTTCTTGGGTTCGGATGCCCGAGGGTGTGCTAGTTTTCAAACATTAGGAATCTGGATATTTTGTCAACGATCTCACTTGTTATCAAGCCGATCTCTGTACTACTAAATTAAACCCTATTAGCGCTAAAGTGACTGGACATGAATAATAAACCCTCTTAATTATAGTATAATTTTCTTTACGCGATTTTGATTGATCTCTTCTTCTCAGAAACGGTTAAGCTATTGGCTTTGGTATGGTCATTAAGGTGGTGTGCTGAACCGGGCTCAGATCTCTGCTGCCGGGGCTTACCTTGGTCCTTAGCACTGATAGAGATAGGCACCATCCGCTGCTTGTAAGATTTGATCTGAGGATTTTTACACTTGACAGAGTCAACGGTTGTCCTCAAAAATTTGGACAATTCGTTTTGACCCTGTATTACAGATTAGAGCACGCTGTGGTTGGCACATTTTGAAACTGCACAGGTCAGCTGGTATCTTTCGCGGCTCAAACGAAAGCTTTCGTTGAGGGATATGCATAGTTTGCTCCACCTTTGCTAGATTTAATAAATCCTTTCTAACATCATGACATAATGTACATAGATATTTATATTTGCCTGCGGCATCTCGGCTTCGCCAGGAAAAATTGGTCCAAATGGTTCACAGGGCAAATGCATGTTACCAGTGACAATATAATGCATACACGAGCTCCCCGCTTTCAAACAAATCTTCCTCTTCATTCAAATATCTTTTATAAATTAAAGAAACTGTTCAGTCTAGTCTAACTGTATATGCCAGATGATGTCTATCTCCGCACAAAACATAATAAAGAAAACGGGCAAAGATACTACAATGAACATTTAACAATGCATATGTCAATAAAGAAGAAGAAAACAAGAACAAAAGGTTCAAACAAGGTAGACCCCGCCGTCTAAAAAAAACCCCGTAATGACAATAGAGCGTTCTAAAACAGGCTCTCTCATGAAGGAAACTAGAAGCAAACTGACTCGTAATACCTGTGAAATATCGAGAGTAAGAAATAAAAGAGATTTAATGAATATCTTGGTTTGAAAACTCAAAATATTATTCGACGTAGACAAAATTGTCGTCACTAAAAGAAGTATATAATTAGCTTTTGCACCTTTATTTGTCTTGCTGTTTGAGAGTAAACTCACCTATCCTCATTGCCGTCCTCCCTCCTCTTCTTCTCCGCCTCTTCAAGACGTTTATTCTCCTCTGGTGTCCCATTCTTCTCCCTCTCCGCAATCATGTCCAAATGCTGCCTCTTTTTCCGATTCTCCCTAACCAACAAAGTGTGCTGTAAAATACTGCCTCCGAATAACAGTACGATCAAGAATCCGAGAACAACTCCGTGTCCGAGCTTGTAGCCTGGCTTATCCTTCGACCTGTAAACGAAGCAATTGACCACACCTGCCAGGTTACCGATACCGATGACGAAACCCAAACTTAAACCCCGCTTGCCGGGATCAATTATATTATTCGAGCTCCACGCCACAGCGTTTGGAACGCATGGGTAGATACCGATAGCGGCGAGGAAGGTACCCGTATATTTCATCCCAACGTTCTTTCCAAACAACAAGAGAAGGAATCCGAGAACGGCGAAGAGACATGTAAAAATGCTACACAAGCCTCTCTGGGTAGTTTTATCAGCTAGCAAAGCAACCAGGAGCGTGGCGATACAACCAGCGATGTAAGGTGGGATTGTGAGCAATTGTGCAGTCGTCGGATCGAATGTTCCCATATCGGCGATAATCGACGGAAGAAATAGCGAAAAGGCGAAGACGGGACCGGCGGCACCACCGTAAATCATGATACCAGTGTATGTTTTCCAGTCGGTTAAACTGAGCTTGAGTGTCTCCGCGAATGGTCTGACGGGCGGTGTATCTGCTGGAGAGGCGTCTTTCTGATGAGAATCCTCTTCGACGCAGCGGATGAGCTTCGCACGCTGGCTGTTTGGTTTATTGGCGTAATCTTCGGGAAAATTGAAGACCATCCACCACGAGCCGATACCGATCACAACAACGATGATACCCTCGATGATAAAGATCCACGACCAGCCCCCTCTATTCGCAACGCCATCCATTTGCTGGAGACCGTAGGCGAGGAGACCACCGAAGGAGCCCGAAATAGCTGCGGCGGAGAAGAAAATTGCGCTTCGGAAACCGAGTTCGGAACGGCGGTACCAGCAAGAGAGAATGTAGTTGACACCTGGGAAGACACCAGCCTGGACTATACCCAAGCAGAATCTAGCGGCGTATAGGCCTCCTGCACTCTTGACGAAACCAGTCGCAATTGTAATGATGCCACAGAGGACCATGAGCCCTGTTAAGTAATGGTTTGGTTTGAGGATTTTGAGAAGGACATTGGAGGCTGGTTCGAAAAGGGCGTAGGAGATGAAGAAGACGGCTAAAGCGAGATTGTACTGTTCGCCTGCGGGATCGAGACCGAGAGCCGGCGCGAGGCCTGCGAGTTTTGCATTTCCAACGTTCGTCCCTTTTTCAAAAGTTAGGCAATCTTGTTAATTTTACGGTAACGAGGAAGCAGTACATACGGGTGAGGAATGCTAGCAAGTATAATAGCGAAAGCCATGGTATTAAACCCCAATCGAGTCTTCTTAATTGTTGCTTTGCCTAAGATATCGTAAAATCAATTGTTATTGAATTGCACCGCAAATTGGAACTTAAGAGGCTGCTTACATCGATTGTGTCGACGTGATGGCATATGTCCATGCCCTCAAGATCGGCATCTGATACTGTCGGTGCCGGATCCTTTGACCGGTCTTTTGAGTTGATGTGCATATGCAGATGCATTGTGTGTTCTAGTGATTATGTTTTGTCCTAATGGACTCAACGAAGAGTGAAGAGCGTATGATAATTATTTGATATCCAAAGATATTGTGCGATTGCTGTATGTTTGTGGTAGAATAAATCCTTGGCCGACGCCAATCGGGTTTATATATGAAGTCATATTCAATCTCGTGGTATGGTACAATCTTTGAGATTGACAGCTTTCGATGAGATCCTCAGAATTTACTGTGAGCTCTTCGCCGTGGCGGAGTCGTCAAATTCCGTGATTGTCGTTTTCTGACGTCTGGACCGCCGGTCTCTACCTTCCCAACAATTGCAATGAATAATCACTGCAGCAGCTACCCTTGTCACAATTTTATTGCTCTGCAAGATAAGAGCACCGTTGCAAGGCAAAAATCTTCTCAAGAAACGGGCAATGCCAGGCTTAGGCAAAGTGTGAGAGAGAAAACAGCTCTTGATATGGTAGCAATCGCCCTTCCTCAGGTGATAGTTGCAGCGTGGACCTGCATCTGGTAACGCTCGATGCAAAGACGCTTCGCGAATCGTACAGCTCGAAAATCATGCTACCCGTGCATTAGCGTCCCGAACAATCGAGCAAAAGCTGTTCAATGTCCGCGGTGCAGGGTATCCACTCTCGGGCGGTTCATTCCGACGACCCAACCCCAGGTCGACACCCCGGTCGCCCCCGTTTCCAGCGGAGCTTGGGGGAGCAATGCATGGTGTGGCTTTCTTTTTTGCTTGTTCGCTAACGAATGTTGAAAATTTTCGCAACACCAAAGTTCGATTGTCGGACCATGGTCAGGCCACTTTTGCATAACTGGTCGCTGCTTTCGGTGGCATCCTGGGACAACTGCGACCGGGGTATCCCACACTTTTGCCCCCACTTTACCGAGCGAGATGCCTCGAGAGACATTGTTTGTGGCGCCGAACGCTAGATGAAACCTGGTTTTGCTGGAGCACGTTTATGAAGCTCAGCTTGAACAGCTCAGCTCGACCTATTGGTAGGCGCATGTGGACGTGTGTATCATTAAAATCTTTGTCATAGTCGCGGATCAACTCTGGAGAACTCTGGAGAGTGACGATAGCCTAGAAGCCTAGAACTCGAAGGGAGGGAAACAACGATACCGTCTCGAGATTCACACGAGCTGCGCATGTGCCAATTGTAAGATTACATCTTTGTCGCAGGGCCTAGGGTACGTTGCATTTCGAGATTCTTCTTTTGTGATCTCGGCACTGCTAGAATGCGTCGTGACACAGACAAGAAGATGATCCGATGCGAAGATATTCCGGGCGAAAGCTCCGATTTTAAAAGTCGATTGCTAGCGAACCGTCTGCGAAGTATATTGAGGATAAGATGTCGTGTGAGGATACAAGTCCATTGAATCCAAGGCCATCAGGTCGTGCTTTGCGTTGTATGTCGTCTACAGCTCAACACACGAACCGCATATCACCGCATATCGACAACTACATGTACCATCCGATTGTAAGCATAATATACTTCCATACAAAATGGCCTTATATACAAACATCATCCGTCAATTAACTCCGAATAGCTTGAATCCTCCAAAGTTCCCTCTCGGTCCCAGTTAAAGCCATCCATTCGTTCTTAAAAAGTAATTCAGAAGCGAAAAACGATACGAACATACACACTTGCCAGCAGTTTATATACAATTGCAACCACAATGAGCAGTTACTCCACAATCGCGGTTATCGGAGCGGGGTCGGTCGGCTGCACGATTGCCCACACGCTTATGCTCCGTCGCGTGTGCGCCGAAGTTCGCCTCGTCGACATTGCAGAAGACCTCTGCAAAGCCCAGGTCCAGGATCTCCAGGATGCAACATACCTCACCAATGTCCGTATCAAGTACGCCACCCCGCAGGAAGCTGGACAGTCGGATATTATCGTCATCACCGCCGGCGCCAAGCAAAAACCCGGCGAGACTCGATTGGATCTGATCGAAAAGAACCACAAGGTCCTCAGCAGCGTTCTCAAGGGCATGCAGCCGATGAACCCGAAAAGTATTCTTTTGCTAGTCGCGAACCCGGTGGATGTCTTGACCCACTTTGCACAGCAAATGAGTGGACTGCCCAAAAATCAGGTTCTGGGATCGGGAACTTTACTAGATTCTATCCGTCTTCGAGTGCTTGTTGCGGAAAGAATGAATGTAAGCTTTTCCTCTTATAGCCTCCCAGATCGAGATGCAAACATAACCAGACGCTAAAATATTGATCGTCATTCAGATCTCAGAAAATTCAATCAATGCTTACGTTATTGGCGAGCATGGTGATTCTCAATGTGTAAGGAAGTCTCTATTTTCGTGCTCCCTTGGTCTTTGCCTTTCTCGAAATTATTACCTTGATCAGTCAACATGCATAAAGTATAAAAAAAACGCTGAGATTAAACATTATTAATATTTCCTAACATATCTAGGTTGCCTGGTCATCCGCATCGGTCTCTGGAGTCCCCATTTCCCATGTCCATGAGATCTCGGACGAAGAGAAGGAAGAGATTGGCAAGCTAGTCTCGGGGAAAGCCAACGCAATAATTCAAGCGAAGGGCTTCACCTCGTACGGTATTGGTGCTACTGCTGCTAATATCTGCGAAGCCATTCTCTTCGATCAACGACCAGTTTATCCCCTCAGCTGCTGGCACGATGAATACCAGTGTTGCATCAGTCTGCCGGCGGTGATTGGTCGCAACGGAGTGGTCACTCAGATTCTGCTCCCTCTCGAGGAGAAGGAAAGGGCACAGATCGAAGCTTCAGCGGCAACTCTGAGGGAGCAGATTGCCAAGTTTTGAGACCGGTGGACTTTGCTCTAAGTCGTGGTATTGGGTTTGGAGCTGGGGATGTTGCGATTTGATGCCTGCTTGTATGGTGAATAGGAGCATTAGTGATGGACTGTCCAGGTTGAATTCCATGCTATGGTTGTTGCTATAGCCAAATAAAGTTTCTTTTCTTTCGTTTAATCGTTTTCAGGCTTAAAAAGTAGTTCTAAAACCCCCAAACTGAGTAGCAGGTTAGGCATCGTTTCCATCCTTTCACTATTCAAACACTATTGTACAAAATTATATCCCACACCCAAGCTAGAGCGCCTCCTCATAAGAACTCTCTAGCATGGACTTCTCTAAACCCCAGTTCCGCCAGTGAATCGATCGATTCTGGATAATTATTGCGCGTAAGGTAGATTGCAGATTTTGGCCGCCGCTTTGAGGCCAATTCCACCTTTTGACGTTCTCTGGCGTTGTGACTGCTCGCGATTCTGTCGGGGACAGAATGAACGCGGCATGAGGTGCTCGGCCGTGCGCATTGGTGCTGATGCTGCTGTTGGCATGGCATGATGGGATAATGCCCATATGCTAGAGATACGGTGGCGAGAGATTGCACCATGCAGTCAAAGATGCGTTTGCTAGCGTTTTGGAGCATTGCGCCTGGCGATCGGGTATACTTTGAGGATTGCGAAGATATTCTTCTCTGTGGTGTCGTTTTGGAGATGTAGAACATTTTAGGTGTTGAAGCTATGAAGCTTATAGTTTAAAGTTTTGGAGTTGCGGAGGCCGCGAATTTATTGATATCGATGTATCGTATGAATGCCAACTAAGATGGGCATAAGTTCTGGGGCAGGTAGGAAGAGATATTATAATTGATTGGCGTGTGGAAAGGGGGGAAGAGGAGAGGAGGCAGAGGGAAGCTTTTAATAGGCGGCTTCCCCGCATTTTGATGCCAGTTAAGCTAGATACAAATTATATATGCTGGATGGTCGCGCAAGTGGTCACAACCTCCTGCCTTGTGCAGTTTCCTGCTTTCAGTTTCTCGAGACCATACCGAACTAAGCACTCGAGTAATGACATCCTCAACCGAATCATGCAAGTTTCCGCGCGACCAGCATTGAGATAATTGCTTGCAGCGAGAAAGATAAGTCTGTGATTCGGTCGAAATTCAAAAAAAATTTCAAGTAAAATGTTGGGGTATCACATGGTGCGACGGTTAAAAAGTCGTGAAGCGTCCTATCAGAGATGCAGGAAATTTGCGGGGTTGGAAAGAGGTTGGACAGCTCGGACAGGGATCTGAACTCTCGTCACTGCACTATCACGGTATACCGCTATCGCACAATCACTCAGCGATAACATGTACTCATAAAGGGTCACAAGATTGCTGCCTCTTTTTTTCTTGGCCTACATATCAAAATCCATGATCTAGAACCTGTTGGAAAAGTTTTTCAATCTTGCCATGTCGCCGATATTTCCATCTCGAATTCAACGCTCCGACCCGACTGAGAGATACTGCACGCTCGTTGTTGTCGCAAAACCGGCCGTGTGTAACTCGACCTGCTTTGGCATCAACTGCAAGCGCTTACCGTAGTAGAGTTGGGCCAGTTGCGTTGAATTCGATAATGCTAATATCATAGCTAGCTGATAGAATAGATCACTATAACGACCTTCTGGTTTGTTTCTTTCTTGTCCAATTTTATTATTAATTTCGATTTCCTTCAATACGGCGACAAGATGATTGTATCCCTTGACCGTTGAGTTTATCCAACAACCACCACAACACAAAGTGGCAAGGGTCGCCTTCCGACTCGAATCAACGGCCATGACAATGTTTTACTGGATCTCAATGCAAGGTTAATATGGATTGTCAGTCGAGGGCTGGCTGGGAATCCCTTAGGAAATACACCACTGGAGTCGGCCCCATCCGCTATGCTCTTGTACCACTTTCTATAATAATATTCGTCGTGCAACGATAATCCGTCTGTCGGACTGTAAAGTTTATCGTCGGCTCGTTCCGCAGTGTAGTGTTACGCCGTTTACTGAGCCGGATTAGATCTCCAATGTAACGGAAGGTCGACTTGGAACCGATCGAACGGCGTTAAAGAACAATAGAAATATGTGCAACCCTCTAAATCTTCACTCCCACGATTAGACAACTGCATTATTGAAAGCTGGCTCATTGGAAATCGCTCGAGTGCTTCGGAAGGTATCGTCAATCGAGAGAGGCGATGTCCTTTTTTCGAAAAGTTATCGGATACCGCTGGGACGGAAACCGTAAGAGCGGAATATTCTCTCCTTATGGCCAACTATCTCAGTCGAATATTTCTTCCCGACATCTGACCATCGTGTAATGACTCCCAGACGGCCAGGCAGAAGCAGCGGTGATTTCTAATAACGGGCAGCCGGAAAAAATCCACCGCTGCACAACGCTGCAACGAAACGCCATAGATAGCGACAAAAGATAATCATCTAAAAGAGAAAACTTCGTCGTGATCATGGGACATCCTGTAATGTATAACACTCGACATGTAAGAGAACTTTCAAGCCCCTTCTAAGCTAAGGGGGAAGGGAGTTCCGATATATACGACCGGTATAAGACCATAGTTTTGCTAGCGAGCTAGTTACCCACAACGTTGCAGACAACGCAACGGAAAATATCACGCCACCCGCGCCGTTGTGTCAGACCACAATCAACGGTCCCAAATGTCTGCATCCCAGCACATCTTCCAGCGGAACCACCCGATTGAACTTAAGCTTTCGTAGGAGCCCGATTTATAGGTCGTCCCAATCGCCAGATTGCATTGTCGATGCGTCGATTCGCGATAGACTAACTTACTTTTTTTTATTTCCTCCGTTTAATCCTTGTCCAGATCTTGCAGAGACGGGCAGTCAGGCCACCTTGACCTGTGCATGGCTTCCCGTAGACCGTCGCCCTTGCAAATATCAAAATGTTCCCTTTCTTGCGACTCAACCCGAGTGTTCTCCTAAAGCCCTAATAAGTCCATGATATCATTCACCAATGGAAAGGAGAACACACCCTATAGCGCTACGTGCTATTCCCACGAAAACGGGTCCCGTATCGCGAGCGAAAGTGCGGCCGGAGACATGGCCTCGCCATGGCATGATACTCGTGTCAAGCACTATGACATACTTTCCCGAAGGTCTAGGGAGAGGGGGAGGGGCAGCTGCCCGCGGGTCCTATAGGAGTTTCAATTTACGTAGCACATACCACTTCTGGAGCCACCCCGTGGCTTCTCTCATAGTGGTCTGATCTTTTAGGAAAAACCGTGGTTCTGTATATAAGGCTGTTGGTGGCCGGACCAGCCCTAAAGTATCTCATTGCATACTATACTCCAAAGCCTAATTCGACTACACAAGTTACCTCGTATTTCTGAATACGTACCTCTTTATTGTACGATAGTATATCGTATATCCCAATTACCTTTCATATACAGTTCCCGTGCTGTATAAACTGTCCAAAAACAGTATAAAACTAAATGCCAATCAAACCATACTTCCCCGGCTCTCCACCGCTTCGTCCTACACACATCGGCGGCCTCCCGCCTCGTCGCATCTCGGCGCTCATCATCGAAGAGGACCTTTCAGATATCGATACCACAGAATCGTCCTGGTTCCTCCCGGCAAACCTTTACGAAACCGTAACGATTTCACAGAAAGAGGTTCCCGCGGACTCAGAATCAGAACTAGATACCGATACTGAACAACCAACAGCCCTATTACAGAAGCTCGACATCCCCACCGCGGCCGATACATCTCGACGTCCATCGATAACTCTCGCAAGGCTACAAACTCAGGGACTGGATGATGCGGATATCAAGTTGCCTAACTATGATTATGCGCATTCGTTCGGTGCCGCTGTGAACGATACATCAAGTAGAAGGGGGTCTACCTCTGAAGTATTTTTCCACTCTCCACTGAGAAGAACAAGGACCTACTCAGATTACAGCAGCAGCGGCAGCAGCAGCAATGTTAGCACTACTGCCAGCGGATACGAGTCTCCTGTGTTCTACCCGGATAGCGATTGCGATTGCAAGGACTGTTTCTGCAAAAGCGAACAGCAACGGGAGTCTAAGATCTCGACAGCCGCCAAGTCGTTACCTATCCAGGTTCCCAGCCTTAAAGGTGGTGTGAAGAGGAGGAGGAGAGGGTGTTTCGTTCAAAGCGATGCCCGGAAACGAAGAGAAGAAAACGCGCACGGTTATGTGATTGACGGCGATGAAAACAAAGATGAAGAAGATGGCGACTACGATGAGATCCCCGTCGAAGATTGGATACAGCTTGCCTACAGTATGTCCTGACCATAATTTCCATTTAATCCCTCGAAAGACGCGACGAAATCCCACAACAACAACAACAACAACCATCTAAGAGATAGACCAATACGCTAACAAATCGTTAATCCCTATTAGCACCATCGAGCAGTTTCGAAACAGCGTTAATAACCGAAGTCGTCCGCCGCCGAAAATCCGACGAACGTTTCGCTAGTCTCAAGAGTCAAGATAGCATCGGCTCGGAGAAAGATCTTGAGAACGCGCAGTTTTCCGAGTCTCACCGGCGGAGCCAGTGGATCAGAGATATGGTCCGGTGGTATCCCCATCAGTGTGGCGGTGGCCATGTTCTGCCCTGCATGTAATTGAGAGAGAGCTCTCGTCATGGTTTCCTGCATGCTGAAAATTGTTGCATGAGGGTGGTCGACGTTTTGGGGGAGTATGTTGAAGTTTTGTTATGCATCGGAGTTAATGGAGGAGGGAAGGAGGGTAGAGGAAACACTGGACTCTATCCTGTTTCCACCTCTCTCCGCTCTCTTTTTATCGGCTGCACATGCATGAAGATACCATGATTTTTCGAGTTTGCAAAAAGAAGCGATTTGATTTTTTTGGAAAAAGTTCACACTTTTCGTCGACAGTACTTGCCCGTCTCATCAGTTTTTTCTCTTGTCGCATGCGTGCAGTTTACATACTTTGTTTCTTTCTCCCTGTCGTTTCTTTCTTTTTTCTTCATCGGCCTCTCCGTTTATCTGGCCAGCGCACACTTCTGTTTTCATATCATGATCTTCATTATACATGTTCCCACACGGATGTTCTTGCGTCTTTTTGTAACCTTGTTTTGGGGGGAGCACCCTTCCTGGGAAGAATAACTCGAAGATGGAGGCTCGAGAGTGTGTGTGATTGGAGGGTCTTATATCCGGCGCTTATAATCCTTCTTTCCCCAGGGACGTCGTATCCACGGGGTGAGCAGGAGGAAAGAGCATCATGTACATAAAGTATGTATTTTTAATCAAAAGGAAAGAAAATTCCGCATCTCAACAATTTTTTATTGATTTATAACAGAAGTATCTCCGAGGAGTGCTTTTTGCAACTTGCAGAAGGGGGGTGTCCCGAAGCTAGACGGTCAAGGGGCAACAGATCGGCAAGAAGGGAGGAAATCGTATCAACGGCTCGAGGGGAAAACGAAGAGAACGGATGCCGCGATTGCGAAAGACTGATATCACACTCATGCATGGAAAACCTCCCATGACACTGGCGAGCTCGGCCTTTTTAACCCTCGTCTAGCTAAATTCACGTTCATGTATTTTTCGTATTCGCAAAATCAAGGTCTAGAATGATCGATAGATCTGCGGTTAACGGTTAGCTGCAGGTTGAGATTTTTTTTTTCCTTCTTGATATTCACGGATGCAAATCAGGGCGAAAAAAGGAGGGGGAGAGAGAACAACTGCAGCAGGGGTTATAATATCTATCTCTTTTATTCTTCTCGGCTTTGGAATCCATTGACTTTTTTGACAGTGGAGATGCAGGGTTATGCTTCATAGATGCTCGAAAATAGTATCCTTATATCTAGAAACATCTGACTAATACGAAAGGGAGAGGGAACTAGCAGAATGGCAGGAGAATTGCCTTAACCCCCTTGCCTGGTCGTTGGCCAGTCGAGCTCTCTCCCTTTCTCCCCTCGCGTGCATGGAAAAAAGGGTTTGTAAAGGCGACATCCGGTCAGTATTAAGTGTTATCGGACTCCATGTTCCCGGATCGAAGGAGAAAATTGAATAACAGGTAAGGCTAATTAATATAACAAGACAGGTGTGGGGAATAAAACCGTTATACCGACCTTGTTCGTGTCTCATATTTTTATTCCGTTCGAGCAGTTTTAGACGAGCATATCTCTTTGGGACACGTACTGATCCACTATAAACATATTTTTTTTCAAGGTGTTTTGGGATCTGGGACCTTGTGCGAAGGAAGGCGACGAAAGGGAACAAGTATGGATTTTTGGAGAAAATGCAGGCTAATATTATCGTAGAATTTGATCCGTGGATTGATGGCGGCCTCCGTTGTCACTGACATGTTGGCCAAGAGAGTGTTATTATAATACTAAGTAAGTAGTTATAATACACTTTAATTCTCTTTCGAGCGTGCGCTATTAAGCATAGAACTTGCGTCATTGCAGACATGAAATTTTCGCAAGTCCGAAGGCCAGATATGGTAGAGTTCAGTCGCAACGGCGGACGTTCTAGAACGGAGTATCCGAAGCGAGGTTAAAAAGATATAGTTCCCTAGATGGTACGACAATGAGGACAACGTCATATGATAATTCCGATAATAGCAGCCAGCTTTAAAAATATACACATACATACAAAGAAAAGAAAAGGCTTGTTAACAAGGAAACCAGTATGAAAGAGAGGAAGGAAAGAAAGAGAGAAAAAAAAAAAACCGCATTAGTAAACCATACTAGCCAAACAATTCGGGGATATCATCGTTTTTTTCGTCCGAGAAAAACCTGTGGAGGGATCCGGGAGGGCTTCCTCTCTGTTCCTTTGACCGTTCAACCAAACAACAATAAGAAAGAACAGAATAATGCAAAATGTAGTTCATGACATCCAAGAAACAGCCAGACTTTATAAAAGGATATAAAAGGACTATAGTAACAATCAACCAGAACAGTAAAAATCGTAGTGTAGAGGAGAGAGCAGACAAGAAAGAAAGAGAGTCCGTGTAGTTTAAACGTGTCGTCCGAACAGGATATTGAGTAATAACAGCACTGTAGCTGTTAAAAGTAAGCTAGTTTGGTGGTAAACATGCCCGTAGATGAACTCCTGAACTCCCTTCCCATATTAAAAATAAAAAGGTAAAAGGAAAGGAAAGGAAAACCATATCTCTCGAAGACAAGAAGACCAAATTGACATGAAAAAGAATATGGTGAAAACGGAACTATACAGTAGCTGAATCAATAATAAAGCAAAACGATATATACCCGAGCAAGAAAGCCGTATAAATCCCGCCCTTTCAAAATTTTGGCATGAACAAAGAATACTTAGTAAATGCAAATATATCTCACCATTACTCCCTCTGAAATATCCCCCCTTCTTCTTTTGACCGCCCAAAAAGATAGCTGAAAAATGATCATAAGGAAATTGGTAGGAAAATCGCGAAAGACTAAAATGTTAAGAGAAAAAACAATATAAGAGAGATGAGAAAGAGAGAGAAGAAAGAGAGAGAAGAAAGAGAGAAGAATCAGTAATTCACAGCGGTCCGCGCGCTCGGCTGCATTCTCATTTGATCCATCTGCTTTAATAAAAGACAGTCCTCGCACTTGACCAACTTTTCCAATGTCATGATTCGCATCTTGAGAAAGTCGATTTCTTCCTTCATCATTTTCTTTTCTTTCTGCGACCTGTTGACGAAATTGAGGGCGTCCGTCAACACATCGGCTTTTCGGGTCTTCGGGGGACCGACCACCGCTCCCTTTATTTTGGAGCCGCGGATTTCGCTAGCAAGCGATACTGAGTCTTCTTCTGAAGCCTTAACGAGTTCTTCGTGTAAATGTGTGATCTTGGTGTTTAGGTTTGCTCGGTAGCGTTTCTCAACGGTAGAATGGGCGGCTTTCTTGACCTGCTGAGCTTCGTGTTTGGACAGCTTGCGGGCAGAGGTGATATGTTTTGGATGCTGAGTTGACGACGAACTCGACCCGGGTTGGTTTTTCGCTTTGTGGGGTACGGATGAAGTCGATGAAGATGATCCGCCCATGTCCGGAGAATTGTGAGAAATAGCGATGCTGCTTTTATTTAGAGAGTCGTTGGGGAGGGTCCATAAGGATGGCGGTAGCTCCTCGATCTCGTATTCCAGAGACGGTGTCATCGGTGATCGCTTGATGGCACCACCACCACTGAGGTTGCTGCCCATGGAAGAAGATTGTCTGCTAGCATTTATTGCGCCGCAAGGGGGTTGGAAACCTTGGTCTGCCGATGACGGCGCGCAGGGCGGTGAAGCGCCGGTCAGGAAAGATGAGAAGTCAAAGCCAGCCATCTCACTTGGTGTCGTCACAGTAGCAGATAAGCCGGGTACGTCTGATTGGTGGGTACTACAAGGAAAGAGGGAAAGGTCGTCTCCAAAGGGTGTATATGTTGGTTGACCGTTGAGGAAGCATTGGCCGAAGTCAATGTCTGGATAGTCCTCCTGGCCGTTGTTTATTCCAATTGATATGCCTGTAGTGTTACTTTCTGTCAAGCGAGAAATCAGACGAGAAGAGAGAGGATATATCGTTAGTATATGCAGGCAATCAAATGCTATTTTACGGTTGATGTATGCATGTAATGTGAGACGTAGGTATATATTTGTATGTGTTTATACTTTATGGTGCGTTTGGTAGGGGGCAAAGAAATATTATAGATATTTTGGTGGGAGGAATTCACGAGAAAGTCGAAGGAAGAAAGAGAGAGAACGAGAGAAAGAGGAAAGAAGCTTACCGTTTTGCATGTTGTATTGTGGAGACAGGTATTCGTAGCCTGTCCGTCTGCTTGCCATTGTCATAATATCTTTGTCGCGAAGTTGCGTGGATAGCCAGCTACGGGGTGCGAAGTTATTGACGTGCGAAAAAGAAGACCGTAGCGAGGACAGACTGGACAAAAATTTTATTCAGGGTGGCGTGTGTAGTTTGGTGAAATCAGGGAAACGGATAGAAAGGGTGTGTGTAGAGGAAGGTGTACAGTATAGCAGTACGTAGTGTGTAGTGTGTAGTGTGCAGGTAAGTAAGTAGGTAGGTGAGGTGAGGTGAGGTAGCAGTAGGCGAGAATCGTCAAGATATCAGTCGATTATCTGTTGACACCTCTCACTTTGGGATATCGTCGGTGAAGCCTGAAAAACAAATTATACCGGGAGAGGAAAACCGATCGATCGGTGATATTTTTTTATTTTTGGGCAAGGCAAAGTAAGTTGAATGTGAAAGGGATTAACTTGGAGGTCAGAACCATAAAAAGCTGGAGAAGGTTAATAATTAATTGAGGGGATATGGTCTGGGTATAAGGAACGAGGTTACTATAAAAGACGAGGCTAGTTAGAAGGCCGTCCCTGGTTGGTACTGCCAATGGAGGATGGATTACATGCACCCTTTCCACACACTCTCCCCAAAGCAGGCAGCCCAGGTCAGGCTGGCTGGTCGGAAAATTTCAATCACCGCGAGCTGTTGAGGCACCGCTCCCGCATAAGATGTAATGTACTCGGACAGGCACACTAGTTACTTTGGTTTTTCTTGTCTCATTACGGCGAGAGATCTTGTGGAAGAGAAGAAGCGCCGAAATTTTTTTTGTGTCCTGGCTGAAGTGAGCCACCAGGCCGGACGGCGAATTCGGGGTCGAAGCTGGCACGAGGTTACGTTACGGTTAGTGAGAAAAGAGGAACTTGCATATTATGAATACAATCTAACCTGTAAAGTAGTTTTCGGCTTTAAATTTTTTATTTTCTTCGCATGTAGAAATATTTTATTTTTATTTATTTTCCTGCTTTCGTCATTTTTCCTTATTTCTGTCCTTGAGTTTTCTCCCCCCAAGTGCTTTCGAGGGGGATAGAGTTCTGTTCTCCAGGCAAGGGCGGCCAAGCTGAATCGAATCCCAGACAGACACAAGACACCCATCGGAAAGGGTGTCTCCCACACCGGAATTAAATACCACGTGCAATTTAACACATAACGGGGGCGCTAAGTGGGCCAAGACCTCCTTGCAGCCTCGACAGTCTTTCTCACTTGCTCAGGTACTCTGGCGGCGAACCCCGCCGCATAGAGGCGAGTCCTTTAGGATCATCTCGGAACGTGGTTCTTATTATTAAACATACAAGTCGCGAGATAGTCGTGTGTTTGGAACTTGCTCCTTGGTTCTTTACAAAGTTCTCGGGTCATTTGACCCGTTAGAGTTTTCGTTCCTTTCTCAAACACAACTATGACATCTTACAGCTTCAGCGAAGTTTAGCTTATACAAGACATGTAGTATATATACAGACCGAACAGTATTTGATTTTCTGAGTTGTAAAACTCTAGTCTAGATTTCACCTCGGGTATAAATCTCGATCCAAAGTGACCATCAGAAACGGCCCCAGTTGAACCGATTCGTCGACGCCCCCTTCGCTTGCCATGCTGCATGGTTTGCCCGCCCTACTTTTTGTTGCATAACTGGTACTTTGCACCAGCATCGAATTATTTCTTGAATGTGCTATTTCCCCCCTTTAGTTACCAGGTTCTTTTGTATATGTAATGTAATGTACGAAGCACGTCTCTGGATTTAGATCAATGAAGATTCTTTCCTTTTTGAAGCAAAAAACCCCAGCCGATATCCGGCCGGGTAGGTGACCTGCTCTTCGCAAGCTTCGAAAGTTGAGAATTCCAAGCTGCAGTTGATATCACAAACAGCTTTTTTCCCGCATATACTGATTCACTTTCATAGCTAGGTACGCAAAAGCCAAATATAGACTCCGATTAGATTACTATATAGTACCGGCAGACTCGGTGGATCAAAAATGTCAGATTCATAGGAAAAGATGAAAGGAACATGTTAAGTAAGCCAAAGCTCGTTCTCTCCACAGATATCTTCAAAGAGCTCAACACGGCGTCCGGGAATCCCTCCACCGTTTTTCGGGCCCATCCCAGTCCCCTGAAGCCCGTGCGCCAGAGCCCATGTTCCGGGGAGAAATGAGCGGGAGATGTCGGATACAAAATTTTGCAAATGGTTTGACCCACCAACACATCTAAACAACGCCTTTTTGCGCCATCAGCGTTCCAGCATATCGAAGAGATCCAATCAACGTATGCTGCGGGATAGCGAACTGTTAAAAATCCGTTTCCAGTATATTGCACTTAGCGAAGGATAACCCCAGCTTGTAATATACAGATGTCTCGCGGCAGGTGTGGCTTTTTTTCTTCTGAGATCGTGAGATCCCTTAGCTCTCGTAGCTTTCGTTTTTTTGCTTCTTTTTTTTATTTTTCTAGAAGGGCGGAAGCCAAGGCTTCGGTAGTATGGGGTTTTCATTCGCTCGTTGACAAGTCAGTGGCACGGAATATGGAGAGGTGAATTTGTGCATTGACCTGTAAGAGTTACAGCTGGTGGATATCCTCAGCTTGGACTGAGTCTTTTGTCCTTCATTCGTAAAATATCTCAGCCTTATCCTGGTATTTCTTGTCAAATCCATAGGCCATAAAGCAATTCTCTATGATCGATCGAAATTCCGAAATTGCAGTGCCAGCCAGCAGCTTTTTGAATTTGCGAAGAATATGTCCTTTCATACTCGGCCGACAATCCCAATTTCTTATTCACCGTAAAACATCGGACGGCTTGCCGACCCAAAAAAAAAAAAAGAGGGTTGAGGGGAGATGGCGAGCTGAGCGGCCGGACAACTGTGTAACTCGAAACGACAATATGAGTTTTTTTTTGGGGAAAGAAAAGGCGCATGACATTGAGCATTGCATGCAGTGTGATTTCCAGCTTGTTGGGTGGCCGTTTTCCAGTTTCGCGGAATTCTTTCACGTTGGTCACTGCCGGACCCAAAAGCTGATTTTCCATTTCTTCCAAATCGGTTGAGATGCAGCGAGTTAGCCAAAAACGCACAAGTCATCCCTCCGTTCATGTGGAGATCTGAAGTGAAAGAGTCAATGGCGAAGCCATTGCAAATATACGATGTAGCGTTTTTAGACTGGTCACTTTTGCCCAAGTTTAATCGGTAGGATTCCCAAATTTTCTAGGTTATCTATCATATTTCAAAATTTGCAAGCCGTTCACAACGAGAATTATGTAAAACCTAAGACTGAGGATAACCAAGTTCAGCTGAACACGTGCATTTGCTTGCGTATGCTCTTCTAGTGTTATCGACGAATATTGCGAACTATTAAAATCGTCAAGCACTCGAAAGCCGAAAGCCGGCGCCTACCGATGTCATTCTTTGAAATGATGGATGTGTCCACATGCTGATATAGCTATAATACCTGCAATATACGTGAGGCTCACTTTGTATTGCCGAAATTAATCAAAAAGTGAGGCTTTATCCGTTTGATTGTGGCTAGGTCGTGCGTACAAGCCCCGATTTTCATTTAATTCTCACCCTCAGCCATGGAATTCTCGATCTTGGAAGAAGTCCCCACTCTCATGCATGTGCCGACGTCAGTGACTCAGGATTCGTTTCTGCTTGCAATGGGGGAAGATCTCTTCCGTCCAAACTTTCTACTTTTTATTTTAATTATTTTAATTTTTTGGGAATTAATTAATTATGGATATCTGCAAGAAAACACATGCCATTGCCTCCGCTTCATGATTCGCAGCATCGGAAGCTTTTCGAGAAACCAAAACTCTTGACAAATACTTTATCCCTCCCATTAGCCCTGCCGTTTTTACATCTTTCCAAACTTTCCCTGGCTTTAACTTGCAAGTTGCAGGTTTCTCGAACGTTAAAATAAATGTCTTCGTGAGTCACATGCTCGATGATAGTAGAAAAACGGTAAACGATTGATCATGCGAACGATCTCCCTGCATTTCAATTCCATGTCGGCGAGTACGAATCTTTGCTGTCGACAAGTTTCATGACAAGTTTCATGATATATACCTCACGAGCTGAGGCCTGGCATCTGATCTCTTCTCTCGCCTGTTGTGCATGCGCATATGTAACATTAAAAAATTAAAAAATTAAAAGTAGAAGGGCAGCTGCGATGGAATCGCGACCTTGGCAGGCATAGATGAGGCTTTCACAAGGCTGCCAATGCGGGCAGCAATCGGGGTTGCGTATGTACCCACCCCCCTTCGCATCAGCAAGCGTCATAGCGTATAGGCGCTAGTTGGAATAAAGCATCGATGTGCTGAGAAAGTACGAGGAACAAACTGGACTTGTACTTTGTAACAAGCGGCATTTTCGTACGTTATAGAAGTATCTTTTTTTGTTTGTGGTTGTCTATCGTCGGTAATAAAAAAAAAGTTGTTTGGTTGGATCCTTCATCAACTCGTCTTCTCTCCTCCCCCACATGAGATATCAGCTTGGTTTCTTCCTCGAAGACGGCTTCTCCGCAGTTTGCAACTCGTCCTTCCCGACTACTCTTAGCACTTACTTACTTGATTGTTTACGGAGCCTCTAAAGATATCTATCCCCCGTCTTATCCTTAGACAATTTTATAGACACAGCCTCGTTGGCGAACGTTCGAAATTAGGATTGGGTCCACCTCCATTGGCTGCGGAAGCACCCTTTCTTGCCGTCAGACATCTTTCTTTCTTTGCTACCTTTCTCTGCTTTCTTCCTCGTCTCCCAGATTTATACCAAGTCTGCCTACGAGGTATATACCAAGTACATATATTACTGCTACTATATACTGCACATACTATTATATACCCCTCCCAAGAGCGAGAGGTAGTCAGACTCCGCTGGGCTGCAGATTCGATCCTGCTGGGTGTCCTGCAAGTTCTGAATCATAAGCGCAAACCCTCCACACTTACGACAAACAGCTATTCCTACTCCATCAACCTCGTCTCCTGCCATATAACCATTGCCTTCCCTCTCTCTCCTCGTAACTCTTCTTTTCCCCTTCTTCTCTTCTTTTTTCCTCTCTCCTTTCCTTTTGTTCTTCTCTCCCACCCCCATAAATATCAATCATGTCAGAGCAACCTCCTCCTATACCCATAACAGTACCTCAGATCGTTCACACTCCATCGCCAAAGCCACCTCCCTCCCCAACCTCATCCACCTGCTCCTCCACCGCTACCGAAGACATCTCCGACTCCGGCGAAGATTCGCCTGCAGCTATGGAGGCCTCAGAATTAGACTACTTGACCCATGGGGATCTCCGATCTCCAGGTCGCGAATTCGCTCGCGAACGGTCCCTCCGCAAGAAAGCTCCTCGACATGCCTCGTCCTCCTCAATTCATTCTCCCGTCACTCTCGGTACCCAACCCCAGTACCCGTCCGATGACGAAGAAGAGAAGAGAAAGAACATGACACCGGAAGAAAAAGCTAAAGCCCGTAAGAAAGCCAAAAAGGCCGCCAAGGCCGATAAACGGAAAGCTCTCAAGTCTCAGGAGTCCGTCAAAATCCCACGAAAACGCGAGGACAGACGAAGAGAGGACGAGGTCGCAGCAGTGGAAGCCTCAATGGCTGCATTGCTGACAACCCCCGAAACCAACACCGTTACGAGCAACACCAGCGAGGACGGAGAACAACAGCGAGGAGATGCCGCAAACACCCCGGATAGACAGCGACGGCGCAGCTCAAACACATTAACACGGCCGGCGAAACCGCGAAAGACATCGTCGTCGACCCAGGGTGCGAGCGGTGGAGGAGGAGGAGCAGCCGCTGCCACCGCCGCAAAATCACCCAAAATCGGTGTGGAAGCCGACGCAGATGCGCTCAACAAACGCACCGTAGCACCACACGGCAACGCGAAACACCAAGCAGCATTCAGACAGTATCACGTCGAGGAAGGGATTCACGAGCGATCAAACGATATCGATTCGCAGATGGCTGCTCTAGCGCAGTTCGAAGCTATGAGGGAGCTATCAAGGGGAGGCAAGCTAGCTCGGGGATTGGAGGAACTTGAGAAGCGGAAGATGGAGAAGAAGCGAGATGAGGCGCTGAAGGGAGTCGTCGAGGCCGCGCAGGAGAAGTACGAGGACGAGAAACTAGCCAGACTATACGGCTTGAAGTAGTCATTTGCGAGCAGGATCCGAAATAATGGCGAAGATTGAGATTCATTGGGCTTGAAGCATCTTTGATTGGCTTCTCGAACATGGATCGAGGATTTTTGAAATTCAAGAGATTTCTTGGAATTTTTGGGCTCGCATTCGGTTGGCGCAATAATTCCTTCACGTTTTTATAACAAAGTCACGAAGTTGATGCTAGGCTCGTCGCTTTTGCTTCTTTTTTCTTTTGATCTTATGGCTTTTTTTCTAGCATGGGGTTATTTTCTGCACGGCAAGCGATTTTTGACTCTTTCTTATTTTTTTTCTTACGACGAAAAAAAAAAAGTTAACGGCGTATTTCTCATCTTGGGGTTCTTTTCTTCTCTGGTTTGCTTCGCGCGTGGATTCGTGAATTTTATATTTTCAATTTTTTGCTGAATTCAAGCTTTTAACGAGATATCTAGTTTGCATTTGCTGCAACGCCTTTTTCGCTTGTTTCTCTCATTTTCCTTCAAGTTTCTTTTTTGGTATTTTGTTTGACTTTTACATTTCTACCGTTTTCTTCTTCACCACTCGGAGCCGTCTTACACAAGTTCCTTGGTCTTTTGCCTAGTTGCAGTTTCTGCTCTCAAGTTCCTACTTGAATCGTTTATGCGCGACAGTTTTTGCCTTGTTTTCATTCTCATTCGCATTGCATCGACTATAATAAGTTTTGCTGCTGCGTAGACTGAGATTTATACATTGCACACACTTTTTATTTTATTATTACTCAAGTAATCCTCACTTGGTCTCTCTTAAACCTTGTTTCGTACCTAGATCGAAAGTACTCGAGCTTTATTTCTATTCTGACTCATGAAGTCTTCTCTCCTCTTTCCGTTATTTCCAAGGCTCTCCACTTCTCTTTGCATATACTACACCACTGCACTCCTCACACCAGCACTCTTTTTCCGGATAGACCGAAAAACATAGTCATATATTTGTTTTTTCCTTCTTGCTTTCTTTCTTCGCCTGTATATAAAATCGCATAGACTGGGGGCAGCCCCAGGGTGAGGCAGGGGGAAAGATTTTAAGGGGGCATGTCGGCGATCGAGAAGGTGTGTACGAGGGTTGCATATATATATGCCGGGGCATTAGAGAATAGAGGTGATCTAGAATGGGAAAGATTGGGGAGGACGAGAATGACAGAATGAAATATATACTCTACTTTTCTTCAAACAAAGAAACTGAAATATTTTTTAAATCATGATATTGATGACTACGTTTAGACTTACTACTGTAGATACTGATGTGAGATTCTGGTGAAGTGGGTTTGATATGTGCTAGACTAGGGAGGTCTGCTGACACCATTAATGACGCATCGTCGATCTCAAGCAAGAGTTCTATTATCTAGAGGCTTTGCTAGCTATGATACCAATATTATGGCAATCGCTGTTCCTAGTATTTTCGTATCGTCGACGAGGTGGTCAAACGCTTACCCGTTGGAAGTGTAACTATTAGATCCATCGAGATTAGTTTAATGAGATTATATGTCAAAGTAGGTCTTTAGCCACAAGTGCCTCCCAAGTGCCTCCCTGAAGACTATCCTCTCGAAAGTATTTACTATAATAGCAAGGTCCCCTTATATCTTGTGAAGCGAGGTCGAAATACCACACCTAGAATGTGTTGCAAATTGGAGGCACACGCGTATTTGCTTTTGGAGAAGCTTCAAGCTCAACCTCACCTTCGAGCTGTCCACGCAATCCACCTTCAACCTTAACCACCATCGCCATCTCCTCTATCCAACGACCTCAATTCCTTTGAGCCTCACGTCATATACGACCTCCTTCATACGCTCTCCCGTATACCTGGTTCGTCTGGTGGCTTCGATACTGCATCTTTTTGTTGAGCATTCTTCAGTCCTCCGCAACCCACCGTCGCCATGGTACGTCACGTCTTAGTCTCATCCCCCACCGTGAAATATAAGCTAACTGATTGATATCTAGACATCTATAGGTACCGGCTATGATCTTTCGAACTCCGTCTTCTCACCAGATGGTCGTAACTTCCAAGTCCGTACTTCCCCCCCTCAATCCTGCCCCTCACCGACGAATTGCACTTTGAATTTGTTGGATGTTCAGCTCTTGATTTACATGCTACCCCGCCATTCCTAGCCACATTCCTTCACCCCTACCAGGGGATTGCAATCTTCTACAAGAGATGTAATGCTAACTATTATTACAGGTCGAATACGCCCAAAAAGCGGTTGAGAACGGTCCCACGACCATTGGTCTACGATGTAAAGACGGCGTGATCCTTGCTTGCGAAAAGCTCATCACCTCCAAACTCCTAGTCCCCGCCAGCAACAAGCGGATTTCCACGGTAGATCGCCATGTTGGAATCGTACGTTTTCCTATCTCCACAAAAATTTTGTGGATAAACCCTCCTCCCCCCTCCCTCTCTATCCATCACAGTCCTTACTAAAACACGACTCGTCTTTTTTTTTGATAAAAACAGGCAACATCCGGTCTGATCCCCGACGGCAAGCACTTTACCAACCGCGCACGCGAAGAAACCATTTCATGGCGCAGGAACTTCAAGGACTCAATACCCGTTGCCTCACTCGCAGACCGAATGGGCAGCTACGCGCAGGCCTACACGCTATACTCCTCCGTCAGGCCGTTCGGTGTCACCGCAATCATCGCTGGTGCGGATGACGACGGGCCGGGCCTGTATATGATCGAGCCGAGCGGTTTATACTGGGTACGCTCTCTCTCTTTCTTCCCTCTTCCTTTTCTTCAAGATATCATACTCTGAAGGAGCCGGATCTTTTATGTTCTTTTTTATTTTAACAATCATAAATACAGGGCTATTTCGGCGCAGCAACCGGCAAGGGCCGACAAGCCGCCAAATCCGAAATCGAGAAACTAAACCTCTCGGAGCTGAGCCTCATACAAGGTGTTAAAGAAGCCGCTCGGATCATATACGTCGCTCACGAGGATAACAAGGACAAGGAATTCGAAATCGAGATGACCTGGGTTACAAAGGATAGCAAGACGGCGACTGCAGCCACGACGGGTAGCAGAGGGATGATCTGGAACGGATGGGTGCACGAGAACGTCCCCAAGGAACTTTTGGAGGAGGCCGCGAGGGAAGCTAAGAAGGCGGTTGAAGAGGATGATGACGAAGAGGAAGAGAAAGAAGAGGAGAAGATGGATGAGGATTTGTAGACGAACGCGCTTTTATTAAAGTGAGGGGAAACCAGATCCACATTGAAATGTTGGTTCCTCCCGAACTAGTAGTTATCGTGCGTCCAACAACATATATATCATTTTATGATTCCTAAATGCAATAAAAAGGGCGCCGAATAGCCCGAGCTTGCACGCAACCATGAAGTTTAAAAGAATACACTATGGTTTGATGATAAGCCCGCCAATAAAAGGGTTATACTATTGCAGAGGTTTACTATGTGATGTATGCCTTAATTGATATCTAGGGAGCTATATCATTATCATCATCTACAAAAGGAAACAATAAGTTTCCAATATCATATTTTTTGAACATCCCCACCAGAGCGATAACACAAGAGAGAAAGAGAAACAGGAAAACCAGAAACACCACCCAGCCGTGACCACATAAAACAACCGAAGAAAAAAAGAAAAAAAAGAAAAAGAAGAAATATAGAGATTATAGTCATACAAAGTTATAAAAGTAGAGAAAAAAGTACCAGCGTTGAGCAGTCTTGCAACCAAACCAAAGAATGCTAGAATTTGTCTGGTGACAAGACTGCCGTGAGATATCCAGTATAGAGACAATATATGGTTTGGAACGCAAGATCGAACCAGTCCCTTGCTCAAAACTGAATCACCCCAACCAGGAACTCCCTTCTCTTTAGCTTTAAAAAAGAAAGAGAAACCACTTCAATAAACCCCAAATAAACATAAATAAAAATAAAAACTTGTCATCCAAAGAACCCATAACCAACTATTTCAAGCGGCAGGATTCTCATATTCTCCCATTTACTGAGCCCCACCCGCACCCATCTGCGACTGCCCAACTCTCGGACTCCCCTGCTGCCCCATTCCAGAAGCCGCACCATTCGGCCCGGGCGTTGGTGTATGAAAGCTGCCACCTCTCTGCATTGGCGTCGCGCTACTTCCTCGACTAACGACTCCAGCACTACTCATCACAGGTGTCGCATTCCCCATCATGGGACTCGAGCTCGGCGCCCTCGTCTGCGACATCATCAGCTGATTCAACATCTGCTGCGTCGTTGCGCTTCCCCCTCCCCTACTAATCGGCGGGTGAGGGTGATGTATACCGCCGGCACCGACATGGCTAACGCCTACGACACTATGATGAGGAGGCGATTGACTATGTCCCTGTTGATGATGGAGGGCAGCATTTGCAGCAGCATGTTGCTGCTGCTGCTGCTGCTGCTGTTGTTGAACTTGCTGCTGTTGAACTTGTTGCTGCTGTTGCTGAGCTTGTTGTTGTTGCTGCTGTTGATGTTGTTGCTGCTGAGCCTGCTGCTGAGCTTGTTGGACCGCCTGTTGGACCGCCTGCTGGCTAGCTCCTTGGAATTGAGCCGCAAGACTCTGTATGAGATTACTTATATGCCCATACGTCAACTCCCTCCCCAGCTGCTTTGCCTGCGCCTGGTGTTGCATAATCATCCGTTGAACGTACTCGTCACCAATCGTCGGGAAGTGCTGCTTAATTCTAATCATAGCAGCTTGCGGACTTATCACATCTCTCGAGGAGGGAGCGGAACCGTTAGCCGTCACGGCAGTTTGTCCGCCTTGACCGCTAGGCGTATTGTGCGCGCGAGCGGCGGCGATAGCTGCTTGCATAGCGTTCAGATGGTTTGCATTGGCGGTGGAGACCTGCGGAGATCCTCCATGTTGTGCTGCAGCAACAGCTTGAGCTTGCGCAACAGCGGCCTGGGCCTGAACTTGTTGCAGCTTTAGGGTATTGGCTTGCATACGTGCTTGGATCAGCATCCTATACTGTTCGGGCGTAAGGCTGGTAGGTCCGTTTTGGCCGTTGGAGGCAACCGTGTGACCTTGTGCGCGCAAGTGCTGGTTGACCTGCTGAGTTGCAGCTTGTACGGCGGCAGCGGAGTTTGCGTTCGCAGCAGCAGCGATGAGAGAACGTTGTTGCTGAGCTGCCAATAGTGATTGCTGTGCTGTTGTTGGGGTTGCCGCTGCTGGCGTGACAATCGGGACGCCTGGAACTTGTAAGTTATTTCTCGACTGCGCGGGAACAATGCTGTTGCTATTCCCGTTGCTCTGCACCGCCGTAGTCGGTGTCGCTGGTACCGCGGTTGTGGTCGTTGCTGCTGCCGTTGTAGTTGTCGGCGTGGGTTGCTGTACGCCAGACCCGCTAACAGTCTGTCCTTGAGCTTGTCGCTGTTGTCGACGGTCAGCAGAACCGTCCGAAGCTTTGTCATCAACGTCACGTTTTAGTGTACTTACCCGCTGCAGCTGTGCCATCTGTGCCATCTGCGCCTGTTGTCGGTGCAATAACTCCCGTTCATGCTTCATCCTACTGACCTGTTGGGGAGTGTACTGCTCCGACTTGGGCGTCGCAGCTGTCTGCGCAGATTGCTCTTGCTGCTTCTTGATCGCGATGCTCGTGGATTGCGCTTGCTTGCTCGCCTGTACCTCTCGCTTCTTGGCAAGCTTCCTCATTTGCTCAATCATATTGAGCGTGCGAGTATTCCGCTTGCGCTCAACACGCATCGGCTGGCTAGTTCGCCTCTTCGGCGGCTGGCCAGGTGTATTCGGGGCGTTTTGAGCAGTAGAGTTGGCACCTCCAGGAGTAGAAGCAGTAGCTCCTGCACCACCGACACCTTGCTGTTGCAACGCGTTCGTATGTGTCGGCGCTCGAGACGCAAGATCCAATCTCTGTTGTACAGGTTTGAAGAACGGCCCCTTGATAAGCTCCTGATTTTGCGAATCCAGCATGAACCATCTTTCAAAGCACTCCCACAGACTCCGTCTATCAGAGCCAGACTGAAGGAAGCTTCTCGGCTGCATAACTTGCGATACAAGCCACCAGTTATGATTATATTTCCTGACAGCAGCGAGGAGTTCTTTATCTTCTTCCGCAGTCCACTGACTCGGCGATCTGTATTCGAAAAAGGTAGCTGGTGGCATCTCTTGCGGTGGCCTGAACGGATGCGCATTATGCAGTCGTTGTAGCACAGGTTGGAAGTCCGGATTGAAGAGCGCAACGCTCGTATTCTCAGGTTGCAGAACGGGACTCCCGCTCCTCGCAACACCTCTCGACGCAGTCCCAACCCTCCGTATCGGCTCTCTATTCTCTTCGTCCTCATCATCCGAATCGAGAAGCCTATACTCCGGATCGTAATCAAACCGACTCTTCTTAACAGGCGGGCCTTCCTCCATCGGCGCCTCCCACAACGTCCTCTTCATTCCCAGCCCGGGTCCCAAGGGCTCATTATTCCTCCACCCATCAAAGAATATCGGCTCCCTCCCCTTTCCTGCAACATCTCCGAGCTTCGGCGCTTCAAAAATCGGTAGCTCACCGAGCATCCGATCCGTCATCGAATTATGTAATATTTCAAATACGATATCATCAGCCCCCAACGCGAACAAGTTGCCCGGATTCTCAACCTCGTGCAACCTATGCACAAAGTCGTCCCGCATGTGCTCGTCCCCGTCGTCTTCATCGTCTCTCATGGCCTCATCCTCTGAATGCTCATCACTAGGCATCAGATCCGGCGTAGGAACCTGGGTTACATGTCTATTTCTCATGGATGACGAGCCATCCCTACTGGTACGCACGCACATGGCCTTTCGCTCCTCCGGACTGGCTATATGCCATACGAGGCACGCATCCGCGAGTTTCTTCGCCTTGACGATGTTCCATTTTCTATCCTCCTTGAAATCTTTACTCATCCATTTCACTTCCTTGAGCAGGTAATCCCAATGCACCATTTGCTTGGGCGGTTCTATCGCCTTTGCCGGCTGCGTCAGACTCCATTTACCTGCCTTTTGCAAATCTTGAATCTCGCTTAGCGCCTGGATGGCTTGTTTCTCGCGTCTCAAAAGTTGGAAAGCAGCTGTGGATAAGGTTTTGTGGCTTGTCGCTAGCGAATTCTGGAGGGGTTCCGAAGCGGTAACAGCGGTAAGGTAGTCAAACACATCCATCTTAGACTTATCCGAGCCGCCTTTGTGCTGTAGCATCTGCTGACGGATCTGCAACTGGTGCTGCTCCCGCAGTTCTGCTACGGAAGATATCCTCTGAGCTTCGAGAGATCGGGAATTCATACGCGCGGGGGTACTAATGCTACCGGATCGCGTTCCGACTCTGATAAGAGCCGGAGCTGCGCCAGAGGGAGAAAGTTCATTGCCCGCTGCATCAGTTTTCGAAGCCGATGCGGCAGCAGTGCTGCGTCCGTGGAAGACAATTTTGGCGAGTTGCAGTCCGCCGTTGATGGATGGGCGTTTCTCCCGACGAGAGGACGCCCGTGTTGCGGGTGTGGACACAGTAGTGTTGATGGATTCGAGGGCAGCGGTGGTAAGCGGCTGTTGAATGGATCCGGGGGAAGTAGCTTGTCCGGCAGCCTCGTCGACGGACATGGGAGTTTCCGCGATGGCGGAACTATCTGTGGCATCGGTTTCATGAGTTATGTGGAGAGGTGTAGGCGGGATACCAGCTGGTGTTGCGGAGAAGCCTTGTTCGAGAGTGATTGCGGGAGCATGTTCGAGGGTCTCAAGGGGTGTTTGTTCTTCTCTTTTTATGTGAGAATCGACCCTCGTAGTTTCCCTCGTTCGCTCGGGCGCAGGAGCAGCTGTGGATTTATCATTATCTTGTTGCGGCGTTACCTCCGCAGCCTCAAGGGTTTCTTCTTTGGCGCTAATGGGAAAGTTTCCAACAGTTTCGGATTTTCCAAGTTCTTCCGTTTCCTTTACATTCGGGACACGCTCGGGCTCCCTGGCAACCTTGGTACCGTCGATAGCTTGCAGAGCGTGAACATTTTCCGATATTTCTTTTCCTAGAACTTGAAGGTCCGGTGGCGATTGCTCGAGTTGATTGATAGTTTCCTGTACCGCCCGATCCTGTTCTTCGACAGCTGGAGCAATTTCTGCAGCATCGGCGTCTCCCATTTCGATATCGAAGGAAGACTGGTCGCCCAAAGGGTTGGCCTCGGCATCATCTTGTAGGATCTCAGGCTCTTGACTTTGACTATCATTATTCTTCGGTACTGTTTGCAAAGCCTCCTCTTTTGCAGCCTCCTGTTGTTTCGATAGTGCCGTTTCAACATGCAGCTGTTTCTCGACTTCGCCCATCACTTCGTCCGCTAATGATTTCGAAGATCCCTCGGTTCCACTGTGTTCCCCTGCAACCGCGTATTCAGCTTGTTGGCTTTCGGCCAGTTTGATCGAGGATTCTGGTTCGATTTCAGACATCTCCTCAGCTTTCTCATCTTCGTCGTCGACTTCTTCTTCTTCCTCCTCAAAATCGCCATGTGGATGCTTCGATACCATGTCATCAGGGGCGGCATCTGTAACAGCAGAGTCGGCAGGACTGGGGGGCGAAACGGATTTTGGTATCGTAGGTGCAGGCTGTATCGACGATTCAATTTCGGTTGCAGTCGTAGGTGTCGGAAATGGACGAGGGATTTGGTCTGTTGAAGATTGGCTAGTCTGAGTTGATATGGCAAGGTTCGGTGGTTCGGACTTTTGTGATGTTGAGCGTTGAAGGGGTGGTGGAGATGCTGATTTTTCACTGAAGTGTGTTGGAGATGATGGCATTTGAGATCGGGCGGAATTGGAGGTAACTTCGGACACAGTGGATTCTTCGGCTCCCTTAGACGGCTCAGGAGCAACGAGTGCAGATTCCTCCATTTCCTCGTCCAAACCAATCGATTCATCCCTCCCGGCCGCATCAACCATTGATTCGTTGCTGTCGATTCCACCATCCCTAGTAGTCACCGCCTGAGTCTCGATCTCTTCTGTACCTGGTCCTTCGCTCAAGCCTTGTCGTTGTCTGTGCGATCTTCGAACCGATCCGGTTGGCAATTGTGTCGGAGTTTTGACAGATTCAATATTGTCACTAGCGGCTAATTTTGGAGTGGTAGATCTTCTCGAAGGTGTGTCGTGAATGATCGGAACGCTGAGACCCTCGCCCGACTTTCCGATAGTAGAAGCACCAAAAGCTGTCCCGGGTTTCTCTCCCTTAATCGAGATGGGTAACGTAGGGTCACTATTCTGTGTAGCAGCGGAAGCAACAACAGGTTTGAGAGCTTCCCTAACAGTGTCGGGTATGATGAGTATCGGCTTCGGTAGCATCTCATTGGCGTTGAAGGCCTTCCCTCTAATCATAGTAACAACCCAAGCACGATCAGCATACGACCTCGGAATATAATCGCGGACGGAGATACTAACAGGTTGATATCTGTGCTCTCCAAGAACTTTCTTTCGCCATCTTCATCCCAACCGGCAAATTTGGTTACCCCTCCGGTGCGTGATCGGGTCGTAGCGCAGGATGCCTGAACATGATTAACGACTCGGTATAGCTCCTGCAGCTTTCGTTTTCGAGAGGAGACGATTTTACTATATTGAGGATTTGCCGTAAGAGGGAAATGATTAGCAAGTGCAAGACTTTAAGCAAAAGAGGTGTTGCCGTGCGCCTGTTGTTGCAGTGGATTTCCCTTTGATCCGAACGACAGACGACAGAGACCTCTCATAAAATAAACATATGTAATTTTGCCATGACGCAAAAAGAGGTGGATAGACAAACTCCAATGCTTCGCGTTTCTTTGTGAGCAGGGTCAATGTCCCCGTCGAGGCCATGGTCGATTTAAGTTGTAACAAAGTTCGGTACTATTCCAAAATGTCCCATCAAATCCGTGGTAAAAGCGTAGCGGTAGTGTGTCGTGTGTAGTTTTGTATAGAGTGGTAATTGAATCGTCTCGTATAATAGTAATAATAGTTGTGGTCGGAATGGTCCAAAAAAGTAATAGAATTGACGATGGTTGATATGATGATGAGAGAGAAGTACAGCCGGATTAGCGGAGACCTCTTCTTGGTTGTATCAAAGACGGCATCACAGACAACGGAACTGTTTAAACGGAAGTTAAAGGTCGAAGGATGTCGAAGAGGTTGAAGTTGATGAAAAGAAGAAAAGGAAGAAGGTAGAGAAGAAAAGATGAAGAAGTGTTGAAGTTGAAGTGAAGTGAAAGAAGGAAAGATTGAAATGTGTTGCCAGAAACTGCGATGAGAGAAAACTTGCAGAACATTCAAATGCCAAGCCAAATGCCCATCACAATAATAACAACCAATAACTTCCTAATTAGGGAATTATTAATATAATTATTGACCTTTAGATTAGATGAGATTAGATCGCGGCGTTCGGGATGCTGCCCTTTTCGGTCATTTTATTTTACTTTTTTTTATTTTTATTTTTTATTTCATATGTACTTTAATATTTTTTGAAGAGTTTTTTTGCGACAGACGAAGAGAGAAGCTGGCTAGAGAGAGGTACTCGTACTACTTGCACTTAGTCTTTATTTTGTTTTCTAATTTATATTTCTCTCTCCACCATCCACCCAAGTATTCTATCACCTATTTTATAACCAGCTTCACCAGATAGAACCTCCAATGGGCCAGAAACGAAAGAGAGACGCCAACGGGCTACCCTCCTCCCCGTCCACCGCCACCACCGCAACAGACCTCTCCAAGCTCTCCCTCAAATCCGCCTCGACATCCTTCCAAATAATCGCCGGCAGCTACGACCGAATCCTCCACGGTCTCCGCGTCACCATCCCTTCCAATGATCTCGAACCCTCAGCAACATTCACGCCTCTCTTCCTCTTCACCGCTCACGCCTCCTCCATTCGCTGCCTCGCCGTCTCCCCTTCATCCGACAGCAGCAATGCTTCTAACAAACGTATCCTGGCTACTTCCTCGCCGGATACCAAAATAAACCTCTACCATTTACACACCCGTACCAACCTGGGCACATTGGCACCTCCCTCCGCCTCACCGACTACATCGCTTACTTTCCCTTCAAAATCTACACTTATAAGCACGGACGAAGCAGGCTATATCCATATATTCCGAACGAGAGACTGGTCGCTACTCACCAGCATCCACTGTCCGGCTCCCAAAGCGAAACCAGGAGCTATATTACAACCGGGCGGCGTGAACGCTCTCGCCGTCCATCCGTCAGGCAAACTAGCCTTGTCGGTTAGTAAAAGTGAGAGAGCAGTTAGGATGTGGAACCTTATGACCGGTCGAAAAGCCGGGGCGCTAGTTTTCCCCAAGTCCATACCGAGGACTATCACTGGCCTTAGCGGGGAAGGGATTAAAGTTGTCTGGAGACCTGGAGGTAAGGAAGGCTACGCGGTTATGTTTGAGAGAGGAATCGTGCTCTTCGGGTTGGACAGCGTGGTTAGAGGCACTATTATCACCAATCCGGTGACAAAAATACACCAATTGAAGTTTTTAGAAATATTAATTGCTGGCGAGGAGCGGGAGGTGTGCTTAGTAGCGACAGAAGATGGCAGGATGGTGGTATATTTAATACCGAACCTGAAAGCAGAGGGGAACTCGAAGGAGGATGCAACTTCTAGCGAGGAGGTTAGCAAGGTTGGCGAGAAAGATAGCAAAGATCAGGAAGAAAAAGAAGAGATCAAATCTCTTCTGATAGCCGCCATAACGTCGTCGTCACCCGACAAGTCAAGAATAAAAGATTTCGACATTCTCCCTCACCCTTCCGTAGACCAAGCCGGGAAATTCTTCCTTACAACGGCAAACAGCGAGGGTATCCTCCGCGTCTACGCTCTAGACTTCACAACTATTCAGATCACCGATGAAGCGCAATCGAAGAAACAGAAAGTAGACAAGGATACTGAAATGATAAACGGGAACGCTGAGCAAGATGTTGGAGTGAAGATTACGGCCGATGGCTTTGCGCGCATGATTGGAGAATACGATACCAACAGACGGATAACTTGTTTGTCTACCGTGGAGGTCGAGGATAGTGCTGTTGGTGTTGCTGAGGACGATGAAGAGGAGGAGGAGGAGGGTGATGATGATAGCGAAGACGATAGTGAAGAAGACGACGAGGACGAGGAAGAAGAAGAATGGGGTGGTATTGGAGAAGACGAGAGTAAGTAAATAAAATAAATGAAGTACAGATTGTGTACGATAGTTGTTCATGCGTAGCCTTCTATCTATATAAATATTTATAATTGGGGGTATAGATTCCCATCACCCATGTTAGCCTAAGAACTACCAAGTATATTGATGTGTAGATGCATTTAAAAAAGTATTAATATTGTTCCTAGTATGTCTAGTACAATCTCATACCTCATATCATAGCAACCCACGAATATTTAATCTACATTACAATATCTCTCATAGTTTCAAACCTCAAGTTTCAATCAAAGGTAATATGGCCGGTTAAAGCGCAGGGCTGAACAGAAGAGGGGTCAGGTTTCAACCAATATTACCCCGCCTTCACGCATATGCAGGTCAGAAACTCGGTATAAGCAAACGTCATGCAAAATGGCACCAACTCATGATAAAATATAAATAGGATAACACTCTTTCTGCACACCAAATTGTTGCTGAATATGCCCTTCGCTGTTCTCGAAGTTGATAATTGTGTGAATTCAGAGAAAACCTTGAACATTCTCTTCGCTTAGGCTGCTGCTATGGATCCTCTTTCCGTCACATCTAGCACCCTCGCCATAATCGATGCAACAGCAAAAACCGTCCGTTACGTCCTCGAAGTCAAAAACGCAGATGAGGATATTAAGGAAGTACAAAAACAATCCGATGCTCTTTTCGCACTTTTCGACCGTTTGAAGAGTTTGTTGGATAATCCGCAGACTTCGGCGAAATTATCGTCACCTGCGGAGATTGGTGCTCTCCAGGAATGCAGTAAGCTGTTGGAATCTTTGGGGGCTACTTTGCAGGAAAAGTTCCCAAGGGAATCCGAGGAAAAAAAGAAGGGATGGCGGAGTAGGCTATCGCATCGTGCCAAATTGGTCAAGTGGCCTTTTACAAGGGAGGAATTTGATGGAATATTTGGAAAGATCGAGAAGGTAATAGATAACCTGGACAATTTATTTTAATAGACTATGGGAAATTCTAACATCTCGCGGACCGTGGAAAGTATTATAAACTGATAGAGAGCGCCCTCCGGATCGAGCAAATCCAGGCGGTGCTAGACATTGACCAGGACAAAAACCTGACCAAACTGCCTGTCGCCGAAGGAGCAACTTTCGGCTCGTTCGATGACCAGCATGAGCCCGAGTGTCATCCAGACACTCGAATAGACCTCAAAGAGGAGATCGCGAATTGGGTAGCTGATCCGAAAGGCTCCAGAATATTTTGTTTATTCGGCCTCGCTGGGACTGGTAAATCGACCATCTCGCGGACAGTCGCTCGGACCCTTCGAGGTCAAAAACAACTCGCTGCGAGCTTCTTTTTTAAGAGAGGAAAAGCGAATCGCGATGCCTCAAGATTTTTTTGCACCATCGCTCTCGATCTCGCGAGGCATATACCCCATCTTAGGCCTTTACTGAGCAAAATCGTTGCAGATGACAATACTATCTTCAGAAAAGGGCTGGGAGAGCAGTTCGAGAGGCTTATTCTCGGCCCTCTATCACAGATAGATCCCGGGGTCATCCCAAAGTCTACATCGGTCATAGTAATCGACGCACTGGACGAATGTGAAGGCGAAAACAACGCCAACCTGATATTCGAGTTTCTGGGTCAGCTCCAGAAATTGAAGGATATCGACTTGCGATTGTTCATAACCGGACGACCAGATATTCAAGTTGGCCTTAAAGAAGCTACGAAAGGCATTTGTGAGGTCCGAGTCCTTCATGAGATTCAAGACAAGACGATACGACATGATATCGCTCTTTTTCTGCGGACCGAATTTGAGGCTATCAGAAAAAAGCGAAAGCTCGACGTTGACTGGCCGGGTGAAGCTGCCATCCTCGAAATTACTGAACAAGCCACCCCACTATTCATATACGCATCAGTGCTATGCCGTTTCGTCGCCGAACCAAGATTTCCAGCGCAAACTCGCCTTGATACCATTCTGCACTCCAAACCCACGATATCGACCTTTAAATCCAAGATTGGTGGAATCTACACTCCAGTTTTGGAACAGTTGCTGTTAAACTTGGACCCTTCGGAAGAAGAATACTTGTTGGCAGATTTTAGAGATATTGTTGGCACGATTGTGCTCCTCGAGTCGGCTCTCTCACCACGATCGCTTTCTCAGCTTATCGATATCCCAGAAGATCGAATACAGTGCATGTTAGACCCGCTTCGAGCTGTCCTTAATATTCCCGACGACCCCGATCTTCCAGTACAAATATTCCACAAATCCTTTCCAGATTTCCTCCTCGACGAGCGTCGCAAACAGGAGCGTTTCTGGATAAATACAAAACAGATGCACCGTAAAATAGCTCAGCGATGTCTAAACCTGCTCTCGGATTTCCTTCGGCAAGATATTTGCGATGTCAAGATGCCAGGGACTTTTGTTTCGGATATTAGTGCCGATGTAATCGATCAGAAAATCCCGCCGCTTGTTCGATACGCATGTCAGTATTGGGTCTATCATCTTAAGCAAAGCGTCGGCGATGGTAAAGTCGATGAGAGTGATAGAGAATTGGTGTATAGCTTTCTGGTAAAACATTTGTTGCACTGGATGGAGGCGATGAGCTTTCTCAAGTTCCTGTTCCAGACTAGATTTTTAGTTCGAGACCTACAGTCTATGATGCAGGTATTTAACCCCACTGCTCTCCAGGCCACCCCTGAACGCTTCCTCCCTTCCAACCAAAATAACTGTGGCTAACCCGAACAAAACATAGGAACAAGATGATGACCTTTCAAAACTTCTATACGATATCAAGCGATTTATCCTCTCTAGCCAACAAGTCGTCAGCGAAGCTCCTCTACAATTATATTCTTCTGCACTAGTGTTCGTGCCCCAAAACAGTGTAGTGAGGGATATCTTTTCGCATACGATCCCAGGTTGGGTCCGTAATGTACCGAAGCCTCCAGAATATTGGAGTGCGAATGTGGAAACTCTCGAGGGCCATAGACGTCCCGTTAACTCCGTGGCATTTTCGCCAGATGGCAGTGTATTAGCATCAGGATCGGATGGTTCATCAATCATCCTGTGGAGTACCGCGTCAATGACAATACTCCGAAAGCTTCGACCCAAACAAGGTGCTATAGTTTGCATCGCGTTTTCGCCAGTAGATAATAAAATACTGGCTTCGGCATCCCTGAGACACAATATTAGTATATGGGAAACCGTGTTAGGTACACTGTTGAGAGTTCTTGAGGGCCACGAAGGTCCGATAGAATTTATCCGCTTCTCACCAGATGGTGAACAGTTGGCCTCCGGAGGGCGGGATCGTAAAGTCAAACTCTGGGGTACAGGCATTGGCGCTCTGCTGGAGGAGATTGAATTGGATGGTCCTACTATAGCTCGCTCCTTGGTATTCTCATCAGATGGCAAATATATGGTAATAGTATCAAGCGATTCCAGAATAAGGCTATGGCACCCCGCATCTGGAGAGAAGCTACGAGCACTCGATATCGATGATCACTCAAGTGCAGTAGGATCAGCAGCAATTTCTCCTGACGGTACACAATTAGCATTTGCTGGAGATAACGCGGATATTCGACTTTGTGATATGTCTTCCGGGGTACTCCTAAAACGGTTCGAAGGCCATCAGAGGGCAATAAATTCGGTTGCGTTTTCGAGCGATGGGAAGTTTTTAGCATCAGCATCGAGTGATCATACTATAAAAGTATGGGACTTGATCTCGGGAAATATGCTAAATACTCTCGAGGGCCACCTATTTACAGTGAATTCCGTCACATTCTCCCCTGACGGAAGGCTGCTAGTCTCAGCATCCGATGATGATAGTGTTAAAGTATGGGAAGCAGATTCTACTGCAACCGCTTCAACACCGCAACAGCCATTCCCCGATTTTACAGAATGGGTGGATTTTCTAACATTCTCACCGGATGGTAAACTTCTGGCATCCGTATCGGATTGTTCGTTCAAATTATGGAATGTTACTTCCAACTTGGTTAAACCCATAGCCCCACTCCTTGAGATTATTTGCGATGGAGACATACTTTGTCTGGAATTTTCGCACGATGGCGAGCGAGTAGCATCGCAATCAACAAGCGGGATATTGGCCCTATGGGATACATCGTCTGGGAAATGCTTGATAACGTTCAAGGGGAATGCATCGCATAATATAACGCCTACCAGCTTGGCGTTCTCCCCGATCGATAGACGATTGGCATGGGGTTCGGGAATCGTGGTCAAAATATGCGACAGTAGTCTCGTAGATCCGGAAGCATTTGTGCAGGAGCTTGGAGGTCACCTTTCAAAAGTGGTAACCGTCGTATTCTCGCAGGATGGAAAACAATTAGCCTCGTCTTCAAATGATGGGGTAGTCAAACTATGGGACATAGCTACCGGAGCCTCACTCCAAACCTTTACAGATAGCAACAAGTTTGATTCTACATGCCTAAGTATATCACTAGACGGTAGGTATGTGATAGCAGCATCAAACGGCGGCCGGGTAAAACTCTGGGATACAACGTCTGGAGCTGAAACGCAAGTACATGACCAAGTATTTACCAAAGCCTCAATATCCCATGGTGGGCGGTTTCTTCAAGATCGCGGAAGCCATATGCTCGACATCGATAGGACTATAACCTTGAAAACCGCTAGCTTCTCGCCTTTGCCATTAGGTATCGAAGGTGCCTGGGTATGCCATAATGGATCAAAGAGCTTCTGGTTGCCTCCAGAATATCGACCCGCCGATTGTATTGTTTCTGAGAATGGTATTATCGCAATGTGGTCCAGACCGAAGCGAGTTATCTTCCTGGAGATCTCTGAACCACCATAGGCCGCTTAGGTGTTTCGAAATTTTATTACTATGGTAGTTTTACTATCTAAATAAAGCCTTACAGGCAAAGTTTAACATTTTAGTTTTTCTATAACAATATATTAATAGTGGCCTCGTACCCCATTTACTTCGCAAATCTGACACGCAAAACTAAGCCTTGTTTGCATTTTATAGCGATATTTGTTCCAACACACGAGTTAGTTACAACAACATTAAATGAATCCATCCACGAGCTTGCGGACATTGTATCAAGTATTCAAAATCGGTTGTAATCAAGGTAAGTTGAAGGCCTCTTTTAAGCAAACTCGTTGGATATTATGGTAGCGATGTCTATAGTAAAACCCTAAGGCGGGAATCTTGTGAATCTTCTGTCCTAGTCCAATTTTATTTTTTGGACCGTAAGGGTTTTTAAGAAGCTTAGAAGCAGTCAATCCGTTAATCGCTCACCTGCCAGGGCAAATACCAGCACCTGATTGTTCTATAGAAGCAGGAACAGCATTTAATAAACCTATATATCTTTCAAGCCGAGGCTAACCGTCTCCAATTATCCATGATCAATGAAATGTTTTACAGCTACTTTCCTTGCCCTGCGCTGCCGGTTTATACCTATAAAGACAGCGGGACTTCAGATATAGAATGAAGATATTATTTATACATCTAACATAGTCCTAGAGGAGATCTATGAGCTGAAAAATATTTTTAATTCGAGTACAGGGAGAATCACCCCTTCCAGCGAGATAATTGAGAGGGCTAGCTGGCATGAATTCATGACTGTTGGAAGGCATTCATGACTAGGCTAGCGCAACGCATCGACGATGATTATGTAGCTAGCTTCCTGACTAACTAACTGACTAGTTAACTTCGGCATTCTTATCTAGGCCTTTGTCTGTAGTTGCCAACTTTTTTATTTTTTATGCTAGCTGTTCACACCAGCTAGAAGTACGGCAATGAGCTTTGCTCTGATTGGCTTGTACGAAACATTTCATACAATTTTATATACAACTACTATGGGCACAACCCAACTCAAGCTCAGACGGCAATACATTTGGACCATAGGTTGCGCAAAAACAAAAATCGGCATACAACCCATCATCAACTATCTTAAGATTTTTGCTGGTAAGCGCGCAGGTGGATTCCGGAGAGTAGAGGATTTCCCCCGGCTGTACTTATTAAGACTAAAGCAGGTCACGATAGTTTTTCGCCATCAAGATTTTGATGGTTGGAAGCATGATAGTAGCTTGGAGGTCGGGAGGTGGGGTCGAGTATTAGGGACGATGTGAGGAATGTAAGGGATGAAGTGAGTTTAGGAAATATTCACTATTTGCTAGGGCAGTTGTGTAGAGGGTTGCGGAGGAAGAATGCGCAAAAAAACAAAGAGAGAAAGAGGAAAGAAGAAGAGCATGAGAAGGAAGAGGAGGAAGGGGAGGAAGGGGGGAAGAAGAGGATGGGAAGAAATAGAAAGAGAAGAAGAAGAAAGAGACGAAGAAACAAGAGAAGCAGAACATATTTACGTTGAACCTTTGAAGGCGAAACAAAGAGAGCGATACGACCCACCAATTATCTCGGATATGAAATTCGAGTTGGAAATCCCAGGCAGGTCTATCTCTATTTGCGCCAGTGCCCTTGCTCAATGAACCAGTTCTGAGATTCAGGGAGCTAAATAAATACTATTGGGGGTGACCTTTCAGTAAAGCGTACGGGCGTGGTTTATTTGCATATACACTCAGTCAGAATGATAAACCTGACGATGTTATCTTTGGAGATAACGCGTTTGAGACTCGAGGAGAGCGCAAGAGGTGCTCTACGGACCAGCATCGGGGAGAAGGGCAAGGGAAAGAATTTAGCAGGCGTAGGGGATTAGTCAAGCCTTTGAAACATCGGTCTTTACGAAGAGATGTACGCATGGAGATGGATAATCATGAGGCTTGATTACTTTATTCTGTATAAAGAATTTCTTATTAGAATATTACTTTTTATCTGATTATGAAGGGCTGGTACAAAGAGCACAATATTGTGACGCTATGAATTTACGAATCCAGATCTGAATCCAGAGATCTTGATCTAGCGATCGAATGGTGGAAGTGCGGAGATTGTATTATTTATTGGCTTATCTCTCTAAATACAGGAAGTTTGAGCAAGCAATCTATCTATATATCTAGTAATCTTTTATAGTTTGAGTGAGGTCTTCTTTGTGAGGTCTTCTTTGTGAGGTCTCTGCGTCGTGACTATCAACAACAACAATTACCACACTAACAATACATTAGCTCGACAAAGGTTCTTGGAAGCTGAGAGACCTATATAAACACCCTATCGCCACCAGCAACCTTTCCCAATATCTCTCCATTTCACATCACTTTTCCTATCCCATGAAATAACAAATTAAATTTACTATTATCAACAAGTATGTGATCTAATGACCCAGTTTCAAGAGATTTGATGTCTATCCTTCGACTAACAATTTACTACTTGGAAACAATAGCTAAGCCGAAATGAAATTCTTACGTCTTTTCGCCTCTGCTCTGCTCGCTCCATCTATACTTGCTCATCATGTTATCACCCATTTTATGGTAGATGGAATCCGTGAGAACAATGTTCTTCGACAGCCTGGGACAGTGTCACCCATCGTCAACCCTAGCAGTGTGGACCTCGCCTGCGGTTTTCCACCCGGTGATGGTCAAGGAATGAAGGGGACCGACAAGGCTACCATTCAACGTATATATTCCATTTATAATTATTAATTATCGTTATGTTTTCTGATATTGCATTACAGCTGGCTCAAATCTCACCTTCGAATGGCACACCAATTGGAGCGGGTCCATCTCCGGTCCTGAAGGCGTTACAGATGATTCTCACAAAGGGCCTTGTGCGATCTACATGCGCCGAGTCTTAGATTCTGTTACTGCTATCGCTCATGATCCTCGTAAGCCTGGCTGGTTTAAAATATGGGAAGATGGAGTCGACGCCGATGGAGTCTTCTGCACAACTCGTATTCGTCAGAACAGTGGCTTCTTTACTGGCAACGTTCCAAAGCATTTAGAGGACGGTGACTATTTGATCCGAGCCGAAACAGTTACTTTGAATAACGCTGCAGAACCAAATAATCAGCCGCAGTGGTATGTAGGGTATGTATCACTGTTATTCAATCGTTTCTGATATGTTTGACTTAAATTTACTAAAACCGAAGCGTAGGTGTGCCCAAGCAACTCTGAGAAACTCCGAGGTACCTTTTGTTAAACCGAATACTGTACAAATTCCTGGGAGCGACTATGCCAATATGAACATGCCAGGGCTCCGGTACAACGTCTGGTACCCGGAACGTAACAGTTACCCTGACTACGGCCCGATCCCTGGACCTGCTGTATTCTACGATGGAAGCGACAAAATTGAAGTTCCTGGAGGCAGTAAAACAGGCTCGAAAAAGATGCCCCAGGATGACAAAGAGTCCTCAGCTGTCATTGAGTCAACTAGTTCAACAACCACCAGCAGTTCTGGCCACTTGTCTCTCCCAGACGGTTTCTCCACGATTCCTTGGCCATCGACCTTGCCCTTGTCAATAAATAGTCCTTTGACTTCGACAATCACGATCACGGTAGATGAGCCGACATCGACGTCAACATCAACTATCATTGTAACTGCTACCCGAAACCCAGACCACACCAGCCTACGTCGAACGGTCACCCAGACAAAGGTCGTCACTCTGACACAGTTTGCAACTAAAACCATAACCACTAGAATCACAAGAACTCTTTATGCCGCTCCAACTTGGAGGCGTACTTCTAGATACCGTCACAATACTAGCAATTTACATCCGCATATTAAGACCGTTACAAAGACTTTCTTAGTTTCAATTACTAAAACTCCACACGCTGGGCATATTAGCAATCCGTATGAGGAAGGGCTCGGTCCGACACCCGTCAAAACAGATATGGATGCCCCCGGCACCCATTATTCATCGCACGCATTCGGCACGAAATCCCAGTACAGGTACTGGCATCGCAGACATGCCGGGATGAGAAGACGTTAAATATATTGTATTATTTGTTTTTTCACCTTGGCGACTTCCTTCATCGTATTCATTTCATTTTCATTCTGCATGTATAGATTGATAGTGTTTTATGGGTAATAATGACTTTGATAAGAAGGGTTTATTCATAAAACCACGTTTCTGGAGTTTAAATCTAATTATTAAATGTTTTACGTTTGCTTCATTGTTAGTAGTGTCTTCATTCTCTGCTCATTGTCGGATTTTGATTTCCTTTATTTTTCCGTCACTAAGTATACTACTAAGTATACTCGTTTGGTATACTGTTTATCTCTGTACATATTACGACCTGGAAAATTCGATTCACAAGTGTTTAGAAACATAGATATCTCAACCTAGCTGACTTTTGTTCTACTAGCCAAATCCATTACCTCCATGCTCTATGTAGCACCTTCGATTTTAAGAATGAAATGATGGATTTCTCTAATTATAAAGGGTATGTAAGATGAAAGTATAGATGTTTTAGTAGAACAAATGAAAATGCTGTTTGCTAATATGGATGAATCTAGACATCTATAGGTATAGCAGAACAAAACTTCAACTCCCATGCAGGTGGTATACAATATGAAAAGCGGGTTTGAAGAATGAAAAGAAAGCAAAGCAAAGAAAACCCAACAAAGAGAATAAAGAAAAGAAAAGAAACAAAGAAAGGAACTCCTAAATCCCGCTTGGCCCTTGTCTATAAATGCCAGATCCACATATCACCCTAATGGGAGAACTTTTCTTTCCCGCAAACATTCAAGAACACCTCTTGCAATGTTGTCCCGTTAATGCTGTACTCCACGATCACGCCGTCATTCTTCATCCCTTCCATCTCCCTCATTGCGCTCGCAAACGTTAACTCCTCGCCCTTCTTAATCCCAAACCTTATCTGCCCACTCCCACCATGGGTCGCAAAATCCTCAACGCTGCCACCGAACGCCTTACGAATCATTCCTTCAACACTTCTTGCGCTCTCCTGGTTAACTATTGCTCGGACATGCCAGAACCCGCCGTATTGTTCACGAAGACTAGCTGTAGTTCCAGAGGCCAACAATCTAACTGCGATGATAGACACAGTGGTAGCAAGAGCTTCGACCTCCTCCATACTGTGTGTTGTAAGGAGCGTAGCCCGATCTTTCCCCAATGCCTTCAAAGTCTTCCACAATGTCCGTTTAGAAACGGCGTCGAGTCCAGTAGATGGTTCATCAAGCAACAAAACAGGAGGATTTCCCAGCAACGCGATGGCGACAGACAATTTTCGTTGCGTCCCGCCGCTTAGCTTGCTTACTCGCTTGTTCTTGAAGTCTTGAATTCCTAGTGCCTCCATTACCAGCTGGGCATTTCGTTCAGGATCTGGAACGCCACGGACTTCAGCGTAGAACCTCAGTGTTTTAATAACTGTTAGGTCGTCGGTGGCATCTTCTTGCGGGCAGACACCCGTCTCAGCGCGGGCTTCGACCAATTGGCTCAGAACTGATTTGTCGCGCACAAGGATATCACCAGAGTCTGGTTTGAATTGACCACGGATCATGTTGATGGTAGTGGATTTCCCTGCACCGTTAGGGCCAAGAAGGGCCATTGTTTCGTTTGAGGAAACAGAAAGAGTAACGTCATGGACCGCTTCGGTGCCGTTGAAAGATTTATGGAGGCCGAAACATTCCAATAAAGGTTTGTCCTTTTCGATTATAACGCCAGTGTCGGATTTCCGCGAAGCGGATGTAAGCTCTAGTTCCATGCTGTTTCTTGCTTTGAGATGAGCAGGTCGGCGGAGTCGGTAGTAGATGCGGGAGAAAGCACTGTATTCGATGGCCATAAGAAGTAGGCAGAGGAAGATAATTTGTAAAATAAGGTTGAAGTAAACTCCACCGAATAGTGCGAATGCGAATGGGTTCTCCGGCTCAGCGATTTCCCCATATTTTCCACAAAGGAAGGTGTAGCTGTTTGAAGCAAGAAGGAACGCACGAGCCAGATTCGCAGCCGGTGAGGTTAACCCGAGCCCTGCAGCTAATTGGTTATGGGCCTCGTATCTTGTGAGATGCGGGGAGTATGTTGCGACAAGGACTACACCAACAAAGTAGAGCAGTAGGAGAACCAAGTGGATTACGGCAGCCATCACGTAGGCCAGTTTCGAGGAGAAGTAAAGCGAGAGGATAAAACATCCGAGAACGGTGGCGATACCGGTCAAGATTATAGCACCGAAGCAGTAACCAAGTCCGTAAAAAAGTTTCGTATATGGTCCAATGGAGAGGATCGCAAACATGACGATAGCAACTATGAGGATAAGCTGGAACTCAAAAAGTAAATACGCCGACCATAAACTGATTGGACTAACACCGTTGCTGTATTGCAACGATCTCGTCTTCTGTATCCTCTCGTAAGTCGGATAAATAATGGAAGCCGTGAAAGCAGCAAGCACCGCCATAGTTAAGAACAACGAGAACGGAGTCGCAAGGAAATCATACGATCCAGGGCGTCGGCGCATCTCGCGAACAGCCGTTCGGATTGCCGGGCCGTTTTTATTCTTGCTAAGCATGTTGTCAACTGTAGAGAGAGAATCGTATGCGAGATATGCATCTAATAAGGAGGTTTGGCCAAAAAGGGTTGAAAGTGCGATTTGAGGATCTTCGCCCTTCGGTGCATATATGCCGTTTCGCTTCGAGTATGCATTATTAGTGCTTTCTGGTAGTGTCATTGTGTAATTATTTAAATCGTTGGCGTAAAGAAGACTACCAGCTATCCCCTCAGCCTTGCTGCCAACCCCCATAGTATCTGGGAAAACATCATTAAGGATCTGGTACCCTTCACTCCCAGGCCGGAAGACGGATTCAGGGCCAACAACAATTCTAGCAAAGCTTGAATACGAGCTATCTGGGCTTGCTGTCTCCAAGGCTTCGTAGAAGGGAGGGTAGTTAGCCAGACCTCCGTCGGAAAAAGAGTCAAATGTGCTAACTTTTGTCGCCGAGGACTTGGTAGTTGCCGTGGCAGCAGCGGATCGCGACAAGGCAGCACGACTCTGTATCTGCTTCGTCGTATCCTGAAACTCGTCCATCTTGTATTGACAGTTGTGGAGCCCCGTCACCTGCCAATCACCAATGTCTGTCGAGCCTTTCATACACGCAACAGATACGGCGATAGGAATGGCAAGAGTGACGATGATAGCCAACCAGTTGTGTGGAAGCACGCTGTAACGCTTCTTGAATAGGACCCAGATTTGTCGAAACTTGCTGATTGGACGACCTTTATCAAGGAGCTGGCTAGGATGACCGTGGGTAGTATTTGCGACTTCGTCACCGCTATCGGAGTCCTCGCTTTCTTCGCCGAGTGATTCGCCGTTGGCCACTCTGAGGAATACCTGCTCCAGAGTAGGGAAGCCAACTTCGTACTTGTGGCTATTTTCCGGGTTGTCTCTGGCTAACTCTTCGAGTTTTTGAAATACTTCCGCTGAAGTCTTTGCGTGTCCGAGTTTGTTCGTTAGAGTCTGGTCGTTGTAGATTGCGTATCCATCACCGTATTGGGCTTTGAGAGTTGTACTAGACCCTTCAACTACAAGCTTGCCCTTCGACATTATGACAACATGATCGGATAATACATCAGCTTCGTCGAGAAAGTGAGTGGTCAATAGAATCGTACGATGGGAGAGCCCCTGTTGGATGATTTGCCAGATATTTTGTCGGGATAGAGGGTCAACACCACTGCTTGCTTCATCAATACAGATGATTTTAGATCCACCGACAAAGGCAATGGCCAGTTGCAACTTCCTCTTCTGTCCACCACTGAGAGTTGAAGCTCGACCATCTATTTTCTCAATAAGATCACATTCACGGACCATTTCTTCGACCGTAGCGTTACTTTGAGCCTTTGACATTTTCTCCCCTTTAACTGCGAGCCAGATCTCGACATGCTCACGAACTGTCAGTTGAGGCCAGATAACATTGTGCTGAGGGCAGTATCCCAACTCAGTCCTATCGCAACCAAGCTCCACACTGCTTCCTTTGTCAGCCTTAACCACGCCACCAATACATTTGAGCGTCGTGGTTTTACCGCCTCCGTTCGGTCCAAGAAGACAGGCGACTTGGCCACGCTGAACTTGCATGCTGAGACTGTCTACCGATTTTCCCTTGGACTTTTTGTATGTTTTATCCAGGCCAGTAATTCTCATAGCCAAGCCGGTTTCAGGAGCAAGACGTGTGACGATGTATGGCACATGCCAGATGCAGAAATGTGATCCGACGGCAAGGCCTAGGTAGAGAGGAATCTGAATGAGAAAGAAAAGAATATAGAGGTAAGGAGCGATGGATGGGAATTCCGTGAGCAGTGCGATATCAGCTTGAGATCTTGAGACCGAGAAACCGAGGGACGCTGCTCCTTCCAGACGTGCTATGTCTGCGATAAGAGAACCATAGGTAAATGGCGGAAACACTGCTGCGAGGCCAGCTATTTCACCCGAAGATGGGTTACTCTTAAGCAAATAATTGAGATTAATCATGGCCAATGCGAGCGTGATGATACCAGAGACCGGACTCGAAAAGTGACCTTTTGTGAATAATGTTGAAAGGAATACACACATGCAAAGGGTTGCCGTTCCAGCCAAAACTTGGAAGAGAACCAAAAACCCAGCATTAGTGTGACCAAAGAGAACAACGCCTAAGATTATGCCGGTTATAATCCAAGTGGGAAGATACAGAAGCCAGAAAGATACAAAGTACGAAACGATCTGGGGAGTCTGTCTACATCCTTGGGTAGCAAGGAGTTCCGTAACGCCGCTCTCCCTTTCGCGAGTAAGGAATCCGCAAACATGAAAAACCATTTCAATGAAAATCATAAAGAAGAAGGGTGCCAGCAGAAAGAAGAGGAAGTAATAGTAGGTGTTGGTGTTAGGGACAGCAACTTCTCCGCTCGAGGTCTTTTTCTCGCTTCCACCGGAACGGTATGAATTGAGATAGGAAGATACGTAGCCGCTATTTTCTGAAAAGCTTCGTTCGTTGACGACAGTGCCTTTTGGCAGATCAGCGATGGCAGAATCCATGGCCAGTTGGACCGGAAGGATTCTATCTTGCATGGTGGATTTGTGCGATTTCCAATCTGTCTCCCCTTCGAAATCGGCAGGGTTGAAGGCAATAATGTAGTCGACAAAAGTTCCGTTGGCCTTGTTGAAGATGATACTGGCAAAGCAGTCACTTGCACCAGCAAGTGTCATTCGACACTCATTAAGGATGTCAGCTTGATTATCAACTCGAACGACGTCAGCCGCTCCGGTCATTGCAGTAAATCTGTCGATTATTTGGTCGACTTGATTTCCCTGCCCATTTCTTGCAAATACAAACTTGGTGCCATCTTGATTCTCCAACGCTTGAGCTACCGACTTGATAGGTCTTGCGTCGGAAATACCACCATCATCATCGGCAAACCCGCCGATTGAACCTCCAACATTCTTGAAAAGGGATACGAGAAGAGTAAGAACGATTGGGACTAGGAAAACTCTGAAAAGCATCATCCAAGGCCGTCGGAGGAAGAGTTTCAGATTTTTATCACAGAGGGCAAAAATCTGGCGGCGATATATACCGATGGTGCTCTCCTGCCTTCTAGCAACACCTAGGGCCGAATGCCCTACCAAGGCGTCCGCCATTTTTGATTATCAGTATAAAACCAAGACGCTCTTCAGAATCAAAATAATCACAACCAGTTGCTTTCAGCGGATTGTTGCAATTGGACCCTTCTTCTCTCGATAGCAAATTGAGATATTGGGAAAGAAATGGCAGGAGATATCAAGATGCCTAAATATTGTTGCAACGTTTAGAGTTTTTTTTTAAGAGAATTTAAAGGAGGAGGGAAGTAAAAAATGAGGGATTGTTCCAGTGAACTGGAAGGGAATTGAGAGATCGAGCCTGTAGACTTTCGCAACACATAAGCTTCTTACAGGTAAAGAAAGTTGTTGGAAACTGGTGCGTTCGGCGAAAAGCGAGTGAGGACTCCCTATATAAAACAAAAGGAGAAGGCTTATCCTCAAATTTGGCTAGTGAAGGCGACAAAGAGATAGGCTGTATAATAGGAGATCAGCCAACGATATTTCGTCTATATCAGAGGTTTGCCGTCGTTTTCTCCGTCTATAGTAGAGCCTTGTTGCGCTGCGGTTGAAAGTCTGGTGTTTAATCGACACTTGGCGCGGATGCCAACCCCTTTCGAAATCTAAAACACAAGGAAACGGAGATTTTATTTATCGGCAGACCAGCACAGCTGAGCCCTCCATACATATATACGCACTAACGAAGGCAAATATTTGGGCGACTGACATTCTCGAAAGCACATGGTACGCAAATTATTTGACCAAGGGGGACCCTTCTAAGACCCATGGTGCGCTGTTCGCAATCAAGCTACAAAAAAAGTCGAGCTCTAACTAGCGACTTAACAAATTAGAACGCCGTGTTTCTCGCTACCAATTCAGAGGCTCGATTTTGTATTTTGAGACGGCGGGTTAGTCATGGATTAAGAAGGTGACGCGTCCTAGAGAAGAGTCCAAGGGACCCATATTTAGATGATAGGTGCGACACTGCCTCTGCAATCTGGAGGCTCGTATTGAACCTGGCTAATAATTGTTTGGAGTTTTTGCATGAAGTAAAAATGTTTGTGTGGATCAAGTCTACTTCCGACGAAGCGAGGTAAAGAAGTTTTCTTGGCGAATTTTAACGCTCAAGGTACCGACCACCGAGGGGCGCAGCAGCTTGGCGCGAATCCAGGAAAGTCCTAGGGATAGCTTCGACGTCACGGCCAAAATATCAATCGGGGTTTAAAAATGCTTCTGGAAGTGGATATATCTACATACTCATCATGCTTGAGCTACGTTGTCCTTTACCACCTTAGGGTTCGTTGCCAAATCTATACCGCACGAGTAAAGGCATTAGAAAAGTTCGGTTCCTGTCACCGCCTTGCGCATGACTCTTCCTGCCCCACCGTTACAGCTTCCATTTCGAGTATCTTTTGATATGCAGGTTGTGCGTATATTAGTCTTTAAACGATGCAACCCTACCTGGTGTGTGCTTAATATGCATAGACCCAACGAAATTTACTCCAGAAACGCTCCCAATTTATCTCTTAAAACGTATATTTCGCAAGCATTCGAGTAGTAAGAAGCGAATGCATGCTAGTTGACATACAAGGTATACGTCATGCTAGTTTCAGCAAGAGATAGTGCTATTGCTTAGTATATAACACCACAAAATATCCCCATGCATTATATTCCCTATTCTGCAATTGATAGCGGCGTTTACGAGTGCTACGAATATTTGATCAAGTTAAAAAAAATTTTAAAAGACAGAGTATGTCTCATTGCTTTCCTCTTTTCTACTGACGTTGCACTGTAACCCGGCTGAATGAATACGCGCTATGCGCCTGCTGCAACGCTGCCTGTGCCCTCGAACTCTTCAAGAACACATACATCCAAAATTAAAAGCCTTGGAGATAGCATGAAAGGGTATAACAGATTGCTCGCACATCACAATACAGCTTCATTTTAATCCCTTCCATCCTCTGAGATTCCTTTGATTTGAGGTTGACTACGTGACGTCGACGGATCGATGCATCCGGTTTCGATGTTTCAAGACAAGATTAACAGACCAATAAGTATTCAGTTCTTACCCTGCCCAAATACACACCCTCTCTGCCTTGTCTCCGCCTTGGGCGCCTGTATATTGGCGCGTGCCGAGTTATACCCCATGAGAAGAATAACCTCAGCTCAAGGATTTCGAGATTATCATTACGAGAAAATATTCTGGAATGAAACCATGCTATGTGATAACGCCGGCGTTAACTCAGCCCTATCAGTTGATCAAAGATCGAACGTTTCATTAAACAACCGAACACACTCTACCTGTACAACCTATAAGTGTAGATGCCACAAAACATGCTGCGGCCGTTGCGGTGGAGCAGCTCATTTATGCAAAATCATCCGCCAAGCCAATTTCTCGCAACACAAAGTCTGATCACAAAATACCACATCCTTCTAAACTCAATAGAGCATGTGGGTAGTTCTGGCTTATTGTCATACGGGTTTGAAGCCTTCCCCATGTATACTCTTGTTTCGTAGGCCAACCGTAGGCAAAGGGCGACCAGTTTTGGTTATGAAACAAAAGTATTGTGCGAATACGTTGACCAGTTGCCTCGCAATCTGGGCGTACACGAAGTGCACCACATTATCTACCATTTTTCTCTCTTTGTAGTTCCGCGGGTCTACTCTCTTTAGTTTCCGACAGCTTGAACTAGCGATACATTCAAATTTTTGATTAATACTATAATTAACCGTCATACAATGACTCCTTGACTAATTAGATTTCATGAAATTTTGCATTCTCAATTATTCATATTCGTAACCAAACGATAATACCTTTGTGAAAACGACTCCTGACCCAGATTTCAAAGCCACTGGGTCTTTAGATGCATCTGCCCAACGATCATTACTAACCCAAAGCTGATATTCTTTTCCTCTCCGGTTCCCGTTTTCGCCGCGGACTCGCTGCTTCTGCCATTTTTTATCTCCTCTGGCAATGTTCGACAAGCCAGAAGTAAGCGTCTCATCGACCAAATTTGCAATTGCCATCCAAGTGTCACCAAAGCGCGAAAGTTCGTCCTGTGGGCAAAGTCCAGTAAACGAATAGAAAATCGGCTAAATGAAAGCAAACAGCAGCTATAGTAGCGGTGAAACCGATGGGAGTCTCAGTTCGAGTTTTTCCAATCGGCCCACGCGGTTGTAGTACCGGCACAGAATATATGGTGTCAACTTCTACCCATTAATTGTACTGGGGTAGCTGATAGCAGTATGCAGTTCTAGCCAATGAGAACAGTACCATTTGCAAGGCACCAGCAACGTGAGCCCCATTTCCATACGCAACCGTCTCGAAAAGTTTTATAATCCATTTAGGAGCGCTCACTTGTGGTCAGGCTCCATAGTAGGCTGACCAGCCCCAAAGCTGTCCGCCCAGAATCACGCTGTAATTTCCATACCGTGTCCCGTCATTTTGCTTCCACAAGTGGACGCATCAGTAGAATAGGGTCATGGCCACTGAGAGATCGAGCTACTTCATGGATTCGCTATAGGTCCATTGTAGCCGGGTTTGGTGCTCTTATTCGCAGGCCACGTGTTTTCAGGTGCTTGTGTGTTTAGCAAACCACGCTCTTCGGCTGTCAGGAGAATCTTGGACCCGGAAAGTAGCTAGCTATATACAGACGTCCAATTGGAATTAGCGGCTCCATTCCAGGATAATATAGGCTCCGCTCTATTCGCATTGCTGTGGAAATAGACGAGCCATATCGAGAGCTGAAAGAAAAGAGAGACAGACACGTTGTTTGTGATTGTATATAGCGTCTCCTTGTTTTCATCGAAATATTCGCGAGCTAATATAAAATCAAACATGGCACATTCTCCATTTCTAGCAGTAATTTCTATGTTATTGACGGATACAAGGATATAAACTGCCCCTGATACGCTCTGGTCAACAGATTTGAGAGGAAAGTGCCGGAGTTCGCCAAGGCTGTCAGCATATTCGAGCTTCCATATTGTATGGAGTTCTTGTTTTGGTATTCTTAAGTTCGCAAATTACAAATGGTTGGCTGTTCAGGAAAGGAAGCGGACAATCAAATGGAGTCAAGCGGCCTGAAGGGTTAAACCTCGGGGTATCCAGTAAGCTTGGAACACTATACCCAAAAGCACACGTTGATCGGTCCTGCTTCGCCTCTACCTGTTAGGATCGTTGGTATACATGACTATGTTATCGAGAATGGGCGTTGACACGTAACCCGTAAATCCAATAAAACCATCTTGTCGGTATCATTTCAAAAGCCTTCTCAGCCATTCAGCTTAAGATATGGAAGAAATCTCAAATATTCATTCCAGTATGGACGGCGTTCAGACGTTGATACGCTGGTCCGCTAAGTTCGCCAAAGGCTGATCGAAAAGCTAGAGTATTGCTCGGCCAGAAAACATCAGAGCAGATGGGGGTATAGTTTTATCGCCTCTCATCCCAGCTCTAATTAAGGGAAATATTTGTATAGTATGGTAACCCGGGATGCTGTCCAAGTAAAGATCTGAAAGTAATGTAGGTGAAGTGAATTGTAACAACGCCGAAGTTTTCAGGAGTACGAGAATCGGAAGAACTGTCCGCAGGAAACTACTGGCGGGCCGAATGCTAATAGGAGCCAGACAGCTTCGAGCATAGTATGAACCAGGGGCGTACCGTTAACCCATGAGCGATACATCGGCTGTATGCAAGCAGAACGCCAAACCCTTCTAGCGCAACCGCAGCCAACGTGGCGGGACCAAGCGTGGCCTGTATCACAATAGCCCAACGAAACGTAATTTGCCACTAAAGAGATCGAACGGGTTGCCTATCTATTCACCATGATCTTCTGCCATAATTTATTGTCGGCATTGCTGTCCAATAGGAAAGAAAAAGGATTCGATTCTACAACGATAATCAGAAATGGCAACCCTATAGCAGAGACTAAAATCCAGCCCACTCGTTAGAAGAATGGCTCTGAGTCTTCTGCTACGCTTTTCGTCCATCGTAACTGCGGTAGTATATAATCCCTGAGAAGATATTGATAAACTGGGGAAAATAAGTAGGAAACTATGAAATACGGCGCCGAGTTGAGCGGTTGGAACTTTCAATATAGCGAATTAACTTCCTCAATTGCAAGCGAGCTGCTTGATGGACTACGGATATTATCCGATGTAGTACTGACACTTTCGGTTCCGATGTGAAATTTAAAAGTCGCATATTCTATCAAGACCTCTAGCTTCTATCACTCCTGCAGCAAAGTGACAGCGGATCTTAAGAAAAGGATATTATAGCTAACTCATACTAGCCTACAAATATATAATAATTTATATTCTTTCGCTTACCTATGCTCGGGCGAGATTGTTGTAAGCAGAGCCGCCAGCTGTGATGAAGATATAACAAACAGCATGAGTATCTCAGATTGACCGACTGCAATTCGAAATGAGCTCGTGGAGATCATTAGAGAATGATAGAGTCGAAGGCGAGATGGCAACTGAAAAGTCCTATTTCTATATAGATATTTCACTATCTTCGGAGAATTTCTTCGGAGAACGTAGCATTGACATTGAGGTTTGTAGTGTACATCTTTTCGACCGAGCAAGAACGGACATTTGAAGACGCTGCGAAAAAGCTGTAAAACGACGCTTTGAGACCATTCCTCAGTTAAGTTGGAGGTTGCAGTGAGAAACCTTACACATATACGCCAACTGGTTGTTGGAAAGTATCGTATGCTTGCCATGCTTGCATAAGCTCACGGAGTTCACGTGCTGAACTGCATGGGCTGGAAGCTTATTACCAAAAGCCAATTAGAAGTCTATGGAACATGGTGCGAAGTATCAAATCTATCTTTATTTGAGGATGGGCAAAATGTCACAGACCTTTGAGCAGAAGGTAGTTCTAGCTGAAGTGGTTCGCTAGCCTTACATGTGCCTGAACTTTATTTAAATTATCATATCTGCGACCAGTATTTCTATTGGATAAGAAAGTGGGTGGGCATATAACAACGAGATAACGTTGTATACGACAAGTAGTAAAGACTGAGAAAGATCGAATTAATGATATTCGAACCTGGCATCGTAACTTCCAGTGCATGCAGTAGTTTATTGAGAAATGAAGTAAAACAAGGTGTGAAGGATGAGATATCACGAGATGAACATGGGAGAAAAGTGCATGAAAAAGCTCTGCAAGATCCCGAGGAAAATAAGATTAAGATAATTAGATCGATGCCAACATCGATCGACGCGACGCCATAATATACAAATAAAGAAATAGAATTCTACAAAGAAAATGCTGCCACAACCAGTTTCTAGGCATGCTGAAAGTGGATGATACACAAGAAAAGGGGTTTAAAAAGCTAAAACATTAGGGTATCAGAAAGAATAAATCTGTCAAACAAAACAATTAGGTGCTTTTCAGGTTTTAAACTATCTGCTGACCAGTGCAGAGACCACCGTCTTTGCCCTCAGTGATACCGTACTCGGTCTTCGAGTCTCCCCACAAAGGAAGCGCGCCGTCAACGCACGGTAGTCTGACATCCGAGGAGACGATAGAAACTTTAAGGCTCTGGACATCCTTACTCGAGACCGCCTCACCAGTGGCAGTCGCAACCTCCCATCGGAGGTTGTCCTTGAGGTAGGGAACCACAGCATCACGGCCGAGGTTTGGAATCTTGCCGTTAACAATCAAGTTCATGATCGCTGCAGTGAGAGGAACGGATCCGGAGCCAGTGAAATGATGGCCACCACCAACATTTGTGAAAGCGGAGTGTTGACCAACCAAGTTCTTCTCTATTGGCCAAGAATTTGGGTCGTCGTGGTTATATTCACCAATGAACACGTAAACAGTGAAGGTCCCGTTCAACGCATTGTTGGCGGCGATAACCTGAGCGATATACTCAACGTACTGATCACCGCTGATCAAAGAGGAGGCATATTTGACGATATCACTGACATCAGGAAGGCTGTCGATGGCCTTCTCGACAACGTCGCCAACGGTATCAATAGCGTCACCGATAGCGTTCTTAGCCTCGTGAGCAACTTTTGTGATGTCTCCGATAATATCGGAACGCTTATGGTGATGTTCGCGATCTCGGGTTTCTTTCCAGCAGCGCTGCCAGAGACCAGACCACCACCAAAGATACCAGGGAGTATTTTCGCAAGTCTTCTCCTTGCTTGGTGGTTTGGCGCCTGGACCGTTAGTGGAAGGGGTAGACGGGACTGGTGGGATCGGAGCTGTTGTGACGACGGCAGCCGAACTTGAAGTAGTGCTTGGAACGGAAGTGGAAGTTTGAGCACGAGAAGTGGTCGTTGGGGGCGCGGGAGGGAGGTTGGCAGAGGTAGTCGTCCTGGTAGTAGTAGATGTGGTTGGCTTAGCAGAAGTTGTCGTGGAAGACTTTGTGGTGGTAGTAGAAGGCTTGGTTGTCGTTGAGCTACGGCTAGAAGTGCTCGACATGCTGTTGGTTGCAGAAGAAACCGAGGTAAGAACACCAGCTGGAGATCCAGAGCCGAACTTATTGTTTACTTGGCTAATAACCCACGCGACATAATTGTCCGCCGGCTTATCCCAGTCAACAGTCTCAGGATAAGCATATCCGAAAGCCTTGGTCGACTTCACATCATCAGAACTATAGTAAGCAGAGCCGGTCTTGCGGAATGGAGCAAGTCCGGTCAAGGAGTTCTCCTTAATGCCACGGCTTAGAGCGTATGTGCCGTATTGATTAGTATAACCGTCAGAACTCTTGATATATGACTTGGTGGAGTTCGAATGAACCGCTTGCCAGATAGCAAAGATCCTATCAATATTGGTCTAGAAAACACTGTTAGCAACAAGTACAACATAATTACGGATTGGAATTGATCTTACATGATGCAAGAAAAACAGCGGATCATGAGCAGCGTAGTCTACGTAGCCCATTTCACCACTCGAGCCACCAACGGTAGCGTGTATAACATCATGAACAGACTCCAGAGAATCAGTGTTTCCGTTAACAGTTGTCGTGGTTCCCTTGTTGGAAAAGCTTGCATAGTCGTCGTATTTGGTCAACAAGTTGTAAACACGATTCCTCAGATTAATGCCAATGTTCGCTAGCTTTGAATTCAAGGACCCAATCTCCACGCGCATAGTCCGTTTCGCAGTTGCGTATGGAGCATTGGGGAGATCGTTGCTTTGTGCTGACGGGCTGGCAAAGTTGTACTTGTAGCCGGAAAGCGGATTATCAATTTGGACATTCCCCTTGATAGGATCCAAGACGGTGACCTTGGGCGTGTTTCCGATCAATGTTGGAATGGTAGCACTGGCAGCCCAGTCCCAATAAGGCATCCTGTGAGAGGAAGCTCGTTAGCAATCATGAACATGGAACGAGCCGAGAGGCTTAATTTTGCGTTGCGGGGACGTCAAAAACGTGGTGGTCATATGCGCATGCGCACACACGCATCAGGTCAACACATTTCGCAGATGTATTCATGCTTACCTCCATGTGGCGGCGCTGGCCAAGTGCTTTGTGGAATCCTCAGATCCTGATTTGAACTGCTTCGCGATCTTTTGAACTTCGGCATACAAAAGACTCTCGTACAACGCTAGATATGGTCTATGCCAGGAAAGGAACAGAATATCTGCGTGAGTGCAATAGCCGCCACCGTTGTTTCCTCCAGAAACACCATCCCAGGCAACGTAGGGCCGTCCGTGAATACCTGCAACTTGGTAATGCGAAGTCGCATCGCTCTGCGGCTTTGCCATCATGCTGGACAAAGCCAACAAGTATAAATTGAGCGCAGTTGTATCTTTCTGAAATTCCAAAAAGTCCTGACGAATTGGAACCGCTCCAGTGCCAGCTCTGATACCATCAGTAATGCTTGAAATAACGACTGCTCGTTTTGCCAATTCCCCTTTAACTCCTCCTTCTAGTGCTGCCGTTCCAAAGTAGTTTGTCGGTATAGCTTCGACGTAGCTAAATGCCACTGCTGCAGCAGCAATGAGTGTCGATATTTGAACCATGGTTGCGATTTTCCTTCCAAAAAATATAGTAAAAGCGGCTCCAAATATTGATACGAATGATAAAGTGATATCGAATCGCTTTGCTAGATGCTTGTAAGAAATAAACAGCTTCAATATCAATGAAACGATTGTAAAAATAAAAATAAAACTGATAGCAAAAAGTTCACCGAACCCGCTATACGTATTAAGAATCGAAAAGAGATGTTTGGTGATGATACCGCAAATGCTCACAACGCAAAAAAGGGCAAAAAAACTAGTAATGAGTGACTTCGGCGCGATGCTACAAGACAGCACAGCGTCGATAAAGATAGTGGAAAGGAAAGGGAAAGGAGAGGTATGAAAAAAAAAAAAGTGTCCTCAAAGAAGCCAATTGGCATACCAAGAAGAAAGAATCCAGAAAACTTCCTCCTGTTGGGGGCGGCGGCTCTTCCCCTAATATACAGCATCGTTAATGCCATCTTCAAATGGTGCATGTTGATCCCAACATCCGAGAGCGCATCCATACCTCACTGACCTCACTGGCCTCTAATTAGGGGCATCCCCTCTAATTGGTGGTGGAACATATGGTCCTACTGAATTTCTTATATCTGCTAAGGAACAATCCAAATTCGGTCAGCAGAGGGGTGGCATAATGAAACCCAATGAAACCCAGTCAACCATACTAGCGAATATGAATCTGTGGTAGATCAGGTAATCCTCAACAGCAGCCAATCAGAGGCTCTCCTCAGATCACAAATTTGGGCAGGTATAAAAATCATTTGTTCCATTGACTGAACCAACAGCAAGACCAAAAAGAGTGTTGGCACCGGCTACCAGGTGGAGGCGGTTAGGAGTTACAGCGAGCGCACTCATAGCAGTGGTGCTCGTTTTAGGTAACCCGTGCTTAAAAGCAGAGCACAGGGATATTGTTGGTTGAAACGCCCAACTCCAACAGGGGAACTAATTTGCCAGGTGGACCCAGTTGTCAGAGGAGAACTGTTATTCGATTGGCGGGCTGCTAGCTTGCTCGTGTTGTGGACCACCAATTACTGCAATTGAGCACCTACACAGCCATGATTGTCCATATTTTGTAATATCAAGCAATTCCAACCTGTCAAGTAATCCGTCGCGGAAACAGGTGCGGATGACATGACAGTTGACAGACGCAAGTCTGCACATAAGACAGCTTGCGGCAGTCTAAGGCTTCTTTTCTAGTTCCGTGCTGACTCGTTATCTCTGTTCAGCAACTCCTATTTTGCACATGCGAAACCGATAGTCGCGCAGTGGCTCAGTATCACAGAAGCAGCAAGTGGGTGTACGTATCCTGTTTATCCCTTTCGCACGAAGCATTTGATCGCCAGACACGAAAATTTGAGAGTCAGGGACATGTTCCGAGGTTGGCTAAGACTCGACACTAGCTTTTCGAATTTTCTAGCTGTCCTCGTATCCCCTGAGCTCGTCGGGTTGCAACATTGGGAGAAACCATGCATTCGTTGCTTGTTCCTGTTCCTACTGTTGAAATGTTGCTTCTGGCGGGGGCGATAAACTAGCTGGTCGCCTGTCTTAAGCTTTCGAGCCTGCCAAGCAAGGCTCGAAGTCCAGCCGTCTGCAAAAGGACGGCTGTTTCATCAAACAAGAAATAGAAGGTGGGTACTTTCGCAGACTGAGAAACTGATGCAGACCTCATGACCTAGCCTTCAATTTTCAAGAGCTGGCCACTGCTTAGTGGTTTTCCCTGAACGAGAATGCCGAGGGTTCCGGTGCAGCTAAAAATTGCAGCTGCAAAAAGTCCGCAGCGGTTCGGTTGGGTTGGGCGTTTCCCCGAGTGCTGCTTGTCAGGCGGCAATTAGCATTGTTGGCGGCGAGATTATTAGCCGGTATCTGCATTTAAGTGGCTCTAAGAATAGCACTGGTGTTTGAGGATCCGAGGTCAGGCGGACTGCCATGCTCGCTGTAACCCAGCAGGAAAACCAGCTATTCGCGACTTCGGCGTCCTCCGTAGAAATAAAAACACTCTGAGGAATCTCATATGGTATCAAGCATATGAGAGATCATCAGTTTAGAGAGGATTCACTGCCATGTTTATGCTGAACCGAGATCAACCAAGCAGGGACAATGCCATGCCGCTATCAATTGATCAATCAGGAAGGCGTGTGACTGCTTGATGCACAGAAATTTCGCTATCTAAAGGGGAAATCTTCGAAGCTTCATATATTTTAGATTGGCATTACTCAAGCAAGGAGATTAGAGTTTTCTGAGGGCCTGGCCAAATATAGTAGACCTCTACCTAAAAGCTTGTAGTTTTTTGGATCTAGTCGGGTCTTTTCTTTCTCACGAGCACTCTTGTTTTCTCCACATATGGCGACACTTCATTTCCACAACCCATGAGGCATTGACATCTGCAGCCATCTGCCATCACGCCAAAACACACACAAAAGTCACCGTCACGATCATATACCTATTATATTAATCACAATCTAAATTATAAACATGCATATTAAGAATAAGCATTATACATGCGAACTGACTGTTTTTTTAATATATAGTGTCTATTTTCAGGGGGCTACTCGAGCCGAGTTATCGATTCGTATAAATTGACTCCTTGGGGCAGTACATTTAATCTGCGATTAAAAGTGAGGGGCAGGCACCCACCCTACTGTGGTTCTGAAGATATAAGTCTGGAATATATATATGTTCTGAAGCTGAAAAGAAACAAACATGTGTCTACAAGAGTAAATAACATGTAATTTCAATTTTAGACAGTGTTTTATCCATTGAGTAAAGTAGAATAGCGGATTACAGCACGAAGAACGAATCGTTCCTTCGAGGAAGGACCGAAATTAAGCAAGCCTCACTCCTGATCATTTTCAGGGGGAGCGTTGGCCATATCCTCAGGACCTACGGAATATGATACCACCATCCGTCCACGTCTCGGCACGACCATTCGAAATCGCGGCTCTACTCCAGGTTCGGGTTCCAGATCTGTGATATCCGTTTCTTCTCCTGGGGGTTCTCGACCTGACAACACCATTTCGAAAAAACCCCCAGGTTTTCTTCCTACAATACTATGCAGAACGAAATATGCCTGCGTTCCATTCTTACTATCCAGGCCTTCCATCTTGGCTAAAGCTGCCTCCTTTGAATCAAACCCGAGCCGTTTGAGAGCCTCCGGTCCTCGAGCTATCGCATTAGTAATGAATTCTTGGAGACCGAGACGAGCATTGACGTTCTGCATCTGCTTCGCCTCGTTATCACAGTCGCGAAGGTCGATCTTGTTATAGGTGATATCCCAGAGCTCGAGTTCTTCGAATATTTTATGTATACTATTTCCACAACTATTCCCGGTCTCCGTTAGTTCGGACTTCAATAGCGAAGCTAGAGTTAGGATGTGAAAAGAAGATTAAGCTTCAGAACTCACTCTAAATCTCGTCCCATCGACTTCATACTCGATTGCAGCTTCTCCAACACGCCACCCGAAGCCGGGTTTCCATCTTTCTCGATTGCTAGATCCCCAAAGGGGATCTCTTCAAGGTGCAATATACCGCCCATTTCTAGAATTTTTGGGGCGTGTGCGGCCGAGTTAACGAGCAGAGACTCATACCCTCAAATATAAGGATGATTATAAGTTAGAGTGTTCAATAAAACACATACTCAATATTTCCAAACAATTGTTTATCGCAACTTTCCACTCATCTACCTTGAGAACGCTGGCGAGCAACCGTGCATGCACGTACTGATAGGTTTCGCCGATTTCTTTGAATTTAGCAGTATCAAGGATGTTCAGTGTGTCAAATATCACTTCCTCTCGTTTGTCGACTGGGGGAAATTGGTTATCATGCAGATCGTAGCCATATAGCTCAGCTTTCAGACCGTGCTCTGCGAGTTCTTCTTGGATAGAGTAAAGCCAGTTGCTATAGATTGCACAAACCAGATCCAAGAGTGTCAGTGCTGTGTAATATATATAAATGCTAAGTATTATAAATCCCACCAATTGCCCAACTTGTGACTTACCCGGTGCCAGTTGCTAAATCTGCTATTTTCAGGTATTTGACCAGTTTGCAGGCCGGCCAGTCGTACGACATAGACCTGTGAGTTTGCTGTACACTACTGAGGCGTTCTATTACGGGCTCCGGCAGTAGCTTTCCACCAAGCATTCGCTTAAGGATATCATGTTGAAGGTTGAGCCTGTTGTGACGTTGAAAGACCCCATGTCGGGTGTAGATTATATTAGCGTTCATTATGATTGGCAGTTTAAAACACTTGGAAGTTAATGCAAACATGTAACCATGTGAGTACCATAGTAACAGCAATCATAAGATACGTACCTCTTTGATGCCTCTTCGTCTACATTCAAAAGATACGGTTCCTTGGGGGTCGTCGACATATTGCGTCGTCTGGGTTTCCAATAACCCGATAGTAGAACTGAGGAAAATAATGTTGTGAGCTGGGTTTTCTTACGAAACAGATTGCTCTAGATCTGCCTAACATTTCTAAGTTTTCAAAATATTCCAACCTTGTCGGTTTAGTCCAATGCGAAGTAGCGAGATGGGACCTGCTTTATACTGATAATATCGTGCACTGCGGTATGTCGCCCGTGGGTTGCTGAACGGATAACTCGGCAAACTTAGATCTGGATGGATTACCTGATGTTATACGGAAGATGCTTTGCCGAATCGCGCTTCAGAAGCGGAGACGGATATTCGGGCCACCGACACATCAAGATATTTATACTACTAAGTCGGATTCCGGCCGTTGTCCCACGGCGGTTGATAAGATTCCAACATTGCAACACATTCAGCTTACATCAAGGATCACAACACAGAAACCTCAAGACCAATTGGGTATTTACAGCAGGAATAAGATTAAATGAGAAATTTACGAGATCTTATTGAATAAGTTTTTGACACTATATCGAGACTTCTCTGTAAGAGCTCGTCATGAACAGATAGGATTTATCGTCGACCACTTAGCTCTGGTTTATCCTTCTTCACCAATTAAAAAGTAAGCTTTCTCCCACCCCAGCGAGCTTGGTGGTTGTGAGTTCTGAGTTTATATACGTAAATTCCCTCCTCGATCGACTTTGGCTTGCAAAGGCAGCCTATGGCGTCTAACGCCGACGTAAATATTTCAACTAGTATCTAAAGTTTCATTTTCACTCTAAGGTATATTAAGTTTCAATATTGCTCATATATTCGCTCATCAATATTTAATTTGTTATTCATTCGGCTTCGACATATCCTGCTGAAGACATATAATACCCTTCTAATAAACGGTGTATGATGCCATAATAACCATTAATTAGTCTCTACTCGAAGAGTTCTAGTCTTGACCCATAGCTGCGCATACGTCCGTTCGATATGCATTCTAGCTGAACGGTTGGGTATAGGGGTTTAGGACGAGGTATTAGAAAACATTAGCATCGAGTCTTCGCCTTTTTTGGAATCAAATGTTGTATTAGACGTAGATATAGATGATATTTTTTTATCCTCGACCATGTTTTCCCCTTAGTGCTATTCTGCGAAAGAGCGTCATGATATCATTTCCGACGTGATATCGATCCGTCATCAATCTGACTCGGCTTTTCTGCTTTCTCAACCCCAACAATAGGTATGGATATTTCTGTAAGCTCAGAGTCTCTCCCTAGGCACTCAGCGCGGTAAAACTGCATCGGATTTCGATAAATTCTGGATATTCTCTATAAATTCATGAGCGTTCAGGCGTTCATCTTGATCTTCGAATTCCCTCGATCATATATATAGCCATCTCGGTTTTAAGCTATCCATTGGCGGGTTGCATCAAGGTTGGTATAGTAGTGATGTCCACCAAGCTATCTATGAAAATCGGTCAGAGACCTCCCCTTGAACACGGTCATCATTTTGAGGATGCATAACCAAACGGCTAGATACCCGGCTAGTCTCCTGGAGTCCGGATTGCGTAACCTCTAACGGCGTATATTTTCAAGTTCCGGGTGGCGCCTTGGTTGTTCTAACTCTTATACTTATACCCAGTGGTCAGCATGGATGTTGCGAGAAAAGGTTGAATTTCAAGATACACGAGCTTATGGCTAAGCCATGACTCCAACATAAATTGTCACAGCAGAAAGGCGAGACTAGTGGATATCGAATTAGTTTGACATAAATTGAAATTGGGGCCATTATCTAATTATTTGTGCCCCTCCATTGTCTTTTATTGGTGCAATGTATAATTATAAAGTATGCCGGAATACTGGCATTATATCAAGGTTCCAAAGCGCCTCCTTTCTCTTCAGTTTTATTTAATGAAATCCAATAGGTAAATAAATAAATTTTTACACAAGCAAAAGAAAACCCCATCCCTATATATATACATATCCATGATGCGCAACAAAGGTGCATTGATGATTAATAAAAGAATATTCTGTCCAAGCTCTATTTAATGAACGCCGGGCGAATATCGCCATGAATACTAGAGAGTTAAATAAATACTAAATTATAGCCGAAGTCGCTTGATAAGAAGACACGAGAGAACAACGATAACCCAGACTTCGGGAGCTATGAATATGAGGCCCCACCGGCTCCCCGAGCCGATTCTATATCCGAGAACTCGGGCAGAACCACTGCGGCTCACGATGATTGGTGTATCTCGGGTCGATGCTGGTGGCTGCGCTGAGCCTAGGTATTGCCCTATGCTGATGGCGGTAATGATTCCTAGTACATCCTCGAGTGGGTTCTTCGAATCGCCAAAGGCAAAAGAAGTAGGGTTTCTGTTCAAGACAGATCTGGAGAGTGCGTCCCACCAGCCATTGTTATACCTATTTTGGGTGAAGAGAGGACAGGCGGCACCGGCACCAACTGCAAGAGCATCCGCAGTCAGTACCGTAGCAGGTTTGTTATCCGGGTTCCAGATGGGAACGTATGATTTGTTACTGCAAGAAGGAGTTCCTTCCAAAGACGAAGATATCGTAAACTCGGCCAAAGTTTTGATGTTCATATTCTCGCGACTAACGCTCGTCTCGTGGGGAGGCTTGTAATTTCTGGATATAGTGGTCTCGCGGAACCCAACAGAAGCTGCAATGTCAACGTCGCATGCAACAGCATATGATTTGGCGTTTACTGCTGGGAAGTCAGATACGGCTGCGGCTAGAAGGCCAGCATGACCATTGACAGAACCGATCACATATGTTATCTTTCCCACCGCACGTCCGTTGGTACAGTACCCAGAAGCGGATGCGCCGTCCGTTTCAATATTAGCACCGAATATGGGCGTGGATATGCTGCAGTTATCGTCAAGTTCAACAGTGATTTTGTTATCCCCGGTGATCACTTTTCCTGCACGGCGGCACTTGGCAGGATTGCCAATAAATACCGGCAGACATTGGGTCGACTCTTGAAGGGTACTCCTGTCTTGGTGAAGTGCCCCTGTATCCCAAAACACTTTGTCAAAACCTGCTGGGCCGTTGTGAGCGTCGTACGGAACACCTATGCTCGACCGCGTGATGCCAACACCGGAGAGGGTATAGGCATAGCCGTCTTTGTCGATAGCGGAGTTGGAAATTGGATTTACTAGTGAGAATGCCGGGTTTGCAAGACAGTTGTTTCCCTTCGCTCTGAAGCTTATGAATGTACCGTTTGCCAGTTTCCAGTTGATAGAATTAGAAACCGGGTCATTTGACAGGACAGTACAGTTCAAAGCACCTGGGGTAAGTTGAGCTATGGTTGAAAACGTCTTGAATCCGATTGATGGCGTGAGAGCAGTGACGACGGCGGCCGTGCTGAGGGATGCGAAGAGGAAGGAGACCGTAGTCCCCCAATAATAAAAATAGTCACTATAAGATCCGATTCCAAGTAAATTTTCGATTCTCCTGGAGCCTTGTGCTGTATCTGTTTTCCGTACTCTCCTTAATTCAATATATTGAATCCATTGCATTCTCATCTGTTTTGAGACGTACGCGGTAACCGCCGTAACGCATATTGTCGTTCCGCAGACGAAAAGTGCTCTTGAATCGTTTGGAAACAGCCCAGGCATCGTAAGGGTAACCTCGACAAGGTTGAAGAGGAGAATCAGTAGGATAACGATAATTTCAATGACGACGGCGATGAGGCATTGAAGCGTTTCTGAGGAAAACACTCCACGATAGGACTTGTTTCCGATGCTAACGTGGGGTTCCGCGACTTCTGGCTTAAGATGGATAGGCTCGAGCGCTATCGAGTTTGCCGATGGACCGTGCGAGGAACCCGCATTTCGTTCCTGCCATCGGACCACCGCTGCCCTACTCGAATACATCTAAGTTTTTCGCCAGCGTTGGTTTTGGCGAGGGCTGTCCGTCTCGAGTTGGACCCAGTCCTGAAAAACTAACTCCGGGAACGCAAAAATCGAAATGATTAAATAATGATTAAATAAAATAAATAAAACTGTGCAAATCCAAACCGTGGGCTCCAGTATTCTAGAGCGTAGCTGGGCTAGCTAGCATCTAGAAAGGGTTACTCAACACACAAGAACCATCGCTTTGAAGTTTACCAAAACTAAGAGAAATAAGGTAGAATGGTTGTTGAAAAGTAGAGACGCGCCTTTGGCTCTGGAGAGAGATTAAGAAAATCGTAGGTAATGTAGGGACAGGACTCGGAAAATGCAGCAGACGAGAACAAAGACGAGCGCGAGTTCCCTCCTATCTATAAAGCTTTCGGGAGAGTGGGTCTTCCAGTAATTCGCCTGGCGACCCGGTAATCATTCAGACCAGGCTGCCTTCGCTTCCAGGACCATTGCTAGCTATTCCTCATATAAAGTGAAGCCAAAAGAATAAGACATTTTAACAATCAAGGGTATATTACTCTGTCGATATAGCTATCACTACCGACATTTGTGTGTGGTGTTGCAGAATTTTACAGGGTTGCTGGGCCAAAATCTGGGACAACAATAGGATTATGATAGGCCAGTCCCACATCAAAGGTTCACCTTTGCAGGAAGTTTATCCGGTGGAGCAAGCGAATACGGTAACTGATCTGACCCAAAATGGATTCAAGATGCACGGATGCTCGTGAACCAATTAGAGAATCGTAGGAACCAAGGCGCCTTCGAAATCGATGCTGTGAAAAGCGGTCAAAGTTGAAGAAGTTTCTATCGAATATTCCATAATCCTTGTTGTGTTGATATCTTGTCCACAGATCTCGAGGTGGTGTGTCATAAAGAGGTCTGTCGACAAGGGTTGCTGATCTGGCTAAATATGATTCTTCACGATGAAACTCACTCAGCCCTGACATACCTTGGCGGTTAGCTTTTGCACACCATCAGACTGTCGACGGCTTGCGTTATAACAGAAGAGGAAGATATTTCGTGCAATTCAAACTCGCCAGGATCAATTTCGGGGGAACTCAACAAGTAGAACTTTTGAGAAGGACTTGGCCCTCTCGGATTTAACCGTGTCAGTTTCCCAGCACAAACCGCAACTAATTTCGCTCTTCCCAATGTTTCGTGTCATCTGTTCGCGAGCAATCTATTCCGAACTTGCGGATGAGGTTCTCGATATCTATTTTAAGGTTTGCGGGATTGCAAAGGTTAATGAAGTGAGATGTTTAAACGTCAAATACATTATAACAAGCCATGGTAGCCCACCCCGGAGAATTGAGAAACAATCTATCGTTATCAAGTTGAAACTCGATCATGGTCAGGGTGTGCACTGGCCAGCTGTCTAATGTTAAGTGGATCAGAATGACGGAGCACAATGATAACGGAGCCGCTGGGGAATCCTAGGTGAGATTGACTTTTTTTCGTCAGCTTCGGCCCACCATACCCTCAGTTTCTCCGATCTAAGAAGTCAGCACACCAATTTTGCTTCGATCTACATACATTAATCTTCGAAATTACTTTCAAACTCAACATGGAATATTCAAATATGCTCTCAGTCCCAACCAATTTGATATATCTCGCACGTATAAGATATATTCGATTTCTTCGTTCTTCAGGGACTGCTTGCATTAGAAGCTGGCCAGTTGGTCCTTCACTCAGCTCGAGGCAAGGGAATCCTGTTTAGGCTTGTAGATATAAGAGCTTCGACCTCGGGAAATACTTGATCACAGGTACAGATATGAAATCGTGCGATTATATAAAATATTTTTCCAACCAGCTGGCATCCTGAGCAATGAAAATGAAAGACAATTTATTACCACAAATTAACATAGAACCCAAATGAGATGTTGCTGCACTAGCAATACAATTTGGTAAGCTGAACTCGCTCGCTCAACCTTGGAACAAATCCAAGGTACGAAGAACAAAATTGTAGACGGCTTTGTAAGACATGCCTACCCTGAAAGCTTTGCAAACAAAATAACTTAAGCTAGCATAATGCCCCTCTTCGAAGCGTACTTTTTCTCTCCTTGTCACTATCACTAAGCTAACATGAAAGATCTCATAGACTGGAACAGCGACGTTTCTGACATAAACCATCTTCGAAAATAGAATACTGATTCCCAGTCCTTCGACTTTCCGAAAAATGCACTCAGCCAAGGCGGTTGATCAATTGGGCAAAAGTGGCAAATTCAACACAGAATTCCATGCGCCGAGATATCGAGTTTACCCACAGCCAAGCATATCAATGGGAATCTGATTGGGGAAAGCGAAGTTGCATGGAATTCTACCAACTGAGTAGGCGAGCCATTCCGAAGACTAGGGTATCTCCACAATTTCCATTGGATCAACGACGGATCAATCAGTTCCAAAGTCACTTCTTTACCATTGATATCTCAGGCAGGCCGCTGCTCATGATTATAAATTGACTAGACTCTTTTGCCATTCAAGTTTCAATCCGACTCTATGTGTCCCAGACTATTTGTTCGGCCGTTGATCTCCAACAAGCAGCCTCCAACAAAGATCAACGCCTTCTTCATGCAGAACGCTTAAAGGTAATAAATTTAGTTGGAATTGGGTATTTGACGAAGCAGAACGGAACGGCGAATAGGTATTCACGGAGAGGTTACAACTAACATTGTAAGGACTTCAGCGTCGATGTCTCGCGCTGGCGGACCATTACTTCTGCAGACTTTTTGACAGTATATTCAAAATCGAAAACAAGATATCAATCACTATAAACCGCCACCAGGCCATCAAGTTGAGCGGTATAAATATAGCGAGCTCTGCTAGTTCTAAAGATTCTTTATAACTAGCAACCCAAATCATTATCAATTACGACACAAAAAGCTACTATATGGTCGACATATTTTGTCAGGAATCCGAAAATGAAGACATTTGTCCTTGTGCTTGGTACTTTACAAGCGATCCTCGCGGCTACTGTTCCTGCAAAGGGTATGTAAACTGGGGGTTC